>JACGCM010000833.1:0-26398 GCA_014058105.1 Kingdonia uniflora | reverse complement strand
AAGGGTTCATTTATGGTGGAGCTCTTAAAAAATTTGAATTTTGAGGAATCCTTCATCAACTTCTTTGACACTCCCCCAAGACTTTGCAAGGATTTTCATTATGAGTAAAATGGTGACTTTGCTGATGCATTTGACGAAATAACTTATATCATCTCATCCTCGTAAGAAAATACTGCTAAGTATACCAAGTCAGACCTTCTTATAGGACTGGTGGATTTGGCTTTGCATTTAAAAAGGTCCATGTTAGAACCAGATATTTCAAGGGTTGCCTTAAATATAACAGAAGGGCTCAATTTTTCAAAAATGAAGGAAAAATGGTTTGGGAAATAAACAAGTTGCCTGAACCTGATCACCACAGATCAAGAAGCCAAATATCCAGATTAGATATCCAACATCGTCGATGTACCAAAGAAGAATGGAAAGTCCAAGATTGTATAGATTTTACCGATCTGAACAAACCTACTCCAAAAGATAGTTTCCCTCTTCCCAACATTCATCAGATCTTTAATTCTACAGCAGGTCACGACTCTTATCTATGATGAGAATGCTTCTGGATACAATCAGATTCTACTCTTGGATGAAGATCAGAAAAACCACTTTCATCACTGAAAGAGGACTTTACTGGTACAAAGTCATGCCCTTCAGACTCAAGAATGCAGGTGCAACTTATCAATGGTTATGACTACTATGTTCATAGCACATCTTGAGATAGTCGTGGAAGTCTACATGATAATCTCCTGTGCAAAAGCATACAGTCTATCAACCACATTTCAGATCTTCACACAATATTTAACATTATCTAATCTTACAAGATGTGTCCTCAATCCTGATAAGTATCAATTCGGAGTATATTCAGGTCAATTTCTAGGCCACCTCATCCGCAAGAAAGGGATTGAGGCCGATTCGGATCAGATTCAGTTCTCCTCAACATGCATCTCCAAAAATAATGAAATACGTTCAAAAACTTGTCGCAAGATTACCGCTATCAACCGTTTCGTTTCAAAATCTTCAGACTGTTGTCGTTGGTTGTTCCTATCACTCCGCAGTTGCACTAAACGAGGAAAAGTTTAGCCAAATACAGAGGTTCAATAGACATCAGAATGTGAAGCAGCTTTTTAGGATCTTAAACCTATTTGGGGAAGTCTCCCATCATGAGTACCCAATAGATATCGAGGAACTGATTATCTACCTAGCAGTTACAGATACTTCACTCAGCTCGATTCTCATTCTACTTGAAGGGAAAATTGAGAAACCAGTCTACTTCATCAAAAAAACCCTCACTCCAGCGACGAAAATGAGGTACTCTAAAATTGAAAAACTTCTTCGCACTCTTGTTATACTATACAGAAACTCAAGCATTACTTCCAAGCTCATTTAGTCAAAGTTATGAGGAACTACCCACTTCGGTAGGTTCTGTCCAAGAAAGAAAAATCAAGGAGAATGCAACAGTGGTCAGTCAGTTTGGGAGAACATGATATCAAGTTTGAACAACATTATTCCAAAAAGGGTCCAGCCCCTGACCTTGCCGAGGAAGTTACAGAAGATCTACCCCCCAAAGCATTTGACGAGGGAGCTGAATGAATTACAAGGAAAGGGTAGAGACTTCTTACAGATTGATTAACAGGACCCATAGGGTTAGGAATTGGAATCATATTTAATCACACATGAAACACCCCAAATCACAAGAACAAATTCAGAAGAAACATTTTACCTACATTCACATTCAATTATTCGACCTAACTCAGATCCCTCACTCATATTTAATCACACATGAAATACCCCAAATGCCCTGGAGTGCCACACCTAATCAATACGCCCCTAACAATCTTCTCATCTTCCTCAGTTATTTCATCTCCAGCAATTTCCCTCACAATAGTTTTTTGAGCTTCAGGGTCCAAAATTACTTCACGAAATATCTCCGAATAAAAATGACGCTCAATCTCGTGCTCCCTCGCCCACGTATCCAACCCATCCAACCAGATTTCCAATTTAGACATGTTAACATCATAATCTAACTGCCCAAAGATCCTCTCCCGCACTTCTGCAATCTTTATTACTAAGCACTGTTCCAAAGCATGACGAGCTCTATCAAAATAAGTCTTCACCATAATTTACTGCTTCCTCCTTCATACATGACCTTTTAAGCATTATTTATACACCCCTTAGAGATAACATCAAATCCCTTATATTATATACATTATAAAATATATTTGCTCCACTTTTCCATAACTAGAAACCCTAAGATCATGATAGGAAGTTATTTAAACTTATCTTTCAAAATCAACCTCTTTATAAATCATCTATCACATTTTCGAGCTACTTTTCACAATACCTCCTCAGCTTGAGATTTGATTTCTGCATATTCTATTCAACATAAGATTGCTATTGCAGCTCGACTCTTCAGACCTCATCAGTTTGATATTCATACCCACATCTCTATTTGTATATCTTCAACAGTTTAAATAATAATGCTCATTTTTATTTTACTTTTTTCTACTTTACGTTTTCATACTCAAACATCTTTCTTTTAGTTCGATTTAATTAAAAACTGCTAATTCGATCTATCAACACAGTTTTTACATAAATATATATTTTCATTAGCTTGAACATTGCTTACAGAATACTTTACAGATAACAAGTTTTTCAGATAATTTTACAAATCAATCTATAGGTTATATTACATTTTAGTTTGCAATACTGTTTATATCCAACCAACATTCAATGCAAAGAAACGTTTCCAAAGCAATCATCATTCACAGAACAACATCTTTGGGAACCCCAAACGTTAAGTACATCATCCTTTCCACCATAATAAATATCAGATACAATCTTCCATAAAGAAATACCGAGTACCCAGCAGTTAATTCCCCATTAATACATCATAACTTTTCAACTTCCAACACCAGCAGTCAAAAGATTATTTCTCAACCAAAGCCACCCGTGCCTTCAGTTGCATGGGGGGATTGTAGGGACCTATCCCTCGACCTAGTCCAAACTCAAACTATCTCAATATCAGACTCATGCATTACACACGTGACATGTACAATCAGCATTGACACCTAGACCACGAACTAATAAAGAACGTGGATCGAGAACTATAGTAAATATGAACAAGTCAAACATCACCTATCTCCACGAACTAATAGTTATACATTTAACTACCACTTGCCTTATTATCAAGAGAACGTGCTTCTACGTGATGACGAGCTGCAGGTAAGGTCTATAAAAAAAGTTCTAGAGAAGAGAAGAACCAGATTTTCTAGATTCTAACACAGGAATTTCTAGATTCAAAACATCACAAAAATTCTTATTTCAAGATCAAGCATTTCAAGTTTAAGAGATTACTTGTAATAAGATATTAACCTCAAACAATAAAAGTTACAGTTACTAAACTCTCGGCTCGAGGTCGCGGTTTTTTACCTATTCAAAGGTTTTCCACGCTAAATCACCTGTGACATTTCTTGTTTTATACTAATTTTTGTCACAAGTACATTTGGTGTAAGATCTAATTTTGAGCTATTTCAAGCTATAAAATTAGGCTATTATAGTACCTGATAAAGCCATACACATAATCTAATCCTATATTAACTTGCTCTTTCGTGTGGGAAGCATGATGCTGAATTCAAGGAATTGATCGGACTGACCAATACACATGTTTTAAAGAACATCATTGTTGATGGTTTATGTAGTGCCAAAAGTAACTTTTAATCTCTTTCAATATCTACCCTCTTTTTTTTAGAAATTTTAAAAATCTCCTAAGATTTTTTCCAACCTAAAAGTTGATAGATAAGTAGTCATCCTCTTAGATCTTTCCAATCCCTCATATCACACATAAATCCCACCCCCTTTCATTATCTTCCAAACCTCCTTCACCATGAAAAGCATGTCAAACAGCACCCCACCATCCAAATAAAAAATTTGATGCCAAACAAGTCCAAACCCAAGCACTACCAATAATCACTCATGCTCTTATTGTTCAAAAAATTTATCATCATTATAAGCTTTAGGAGGCCATGCATCAACATGCTCATCGTATCGAAAAAATATGATTCGACGGGAATATCAAGCTAGTCATCATGCACAAAAATTCCTTCAATCGTTATTCCAGACAACCTCATACCCAGCTTCAACATATCCTCCTAATGTAAGACTAGGTGGAATTTTTACGCAACATGTTGTGTATGTTTTCTATGAATATTTATCAAATCCAATATTAAGACTACAAATGATGTATTCTTTAAACAATTACGACCCTCAGAAACCTCTGATACTTGCGCAATAAGCCCAAATTCCAATTCTAAGGACCCAAAATCTAATTATGTCAACCACCTAAGCCCCAATGCAGATAAACTGGTACCGAGACCCAATTCGCTTGCCAAAAGTAAATGTTTTAGGCCATGGTGTCCATGAGGTAGGTTGATTGCTAAAGTTGCCAATTTTGGTGCAGAGGCATTGACTGTGAATGAAAGTAGTGCTAAGGTGAAGTGGTTGGACTTGACTTTGAAACTCTAAGGGGAAACATATTGTAAGGGCCTAATTTCCTAATAACTCGAAAGGATCTTACACCAAATGTACCTGTGATAATATATAGAATAAAGAATTGAAAATAATACAGGGTTTAGCGTGGAAACCTCTGAATAGGTAAAAACCACAACCTCGGCTTGAGGATTTTAGTAACTGTAACTTTATTGCTTGATTGAGATTAATATTCTGATTTCAAGTTTATGATCTCCTGAACTAGATAAAATTTTGTTGGTCTCCTTCTTCTTCTGTGTTATGTCTCTTTATAGACCTTAGTCTTGGTTGTTTGCATATATTAGCACATTCTCCTGAATTAGGGGAAGAGTAGAGGTTATATCTGTAACTGTCAGTTTGTGGGAGACAGTTGTCCTTGACTTATTATGTTTTACTTGGAGTGCTCGGACCACATTCTTCTGTAGTTTGCAATCAGGTGTCATTATTGATAGTGTATGTCACGTGCATGTTATGTGAGTCTGGCATGGTATTAGCTCGATGATATCCTAGCTCGAGGGATAAGTCCCTACACATATAGTTAATAAGTTTCTTCTTTCTTTCAAAGTTATCATGCTATAATTCTTAAGATAAATAAATATGGTACTTGAGGTTATTATCGTAGTCCTATTTTTGTTCTTTCGAGGTCTATCAAGCTGTAATACTTAGGATAAATAAATATAATGATTTTTCTTCAACTAATTATGCTAATGTGCGTTCTCTCCATTTAATTTGAAAGAAAGTAAATAAACTTAATTTTTTAGGGAGAAATATTGGGAATGAGAAAGAGATAGCGATGGAGGATCTAGAATTTGTGATTGTTGGGGAAAATGTACTTTTGTTGAAATTTTCCAGGAGTACTGTAAAACAGCGGAGCCCTGTAAAAAAAAGGCACATATTAGGATTTCAAAATTATAGTTATACAAAGTATAACATCAAATTAAGCCACTACGTACATTAATCAACAAGGGAAAAAATTACAATCAAAACAAGCCAATAAACTTGGTACCAACATGAATTGAGACCCAGTCTATGATATTAAATCTCACATATTTTGGCAACTAAGCTAATAATAATATATATACTATTTTTTCGCTAAATAATAAATACTTTTAGTAAAATTTCTTAACCCCCCTGCCCCTCCCCCTAAATTGCCTCTAAGATATAATATATATATATATATATATATATATTTATATGTATATATATTTATATATAATAATGTATGCTCGATTTGAGGGGTCGTCTCTCCTTGCCCAATTTTTTTCATCGGTTATACGAAAAGAAGAAGTTGATGTAAGATCAATTACATTAAAAGGATTTTTTTTTCTTCTGTTTTAAGATAAACAGTTCTCATGTCATATTAAGTATTAATGTTTTTTGCAAAAGGTAAGCAATTTATTGATAAACCAAATAAAAATACAAGGCTTTAGAGCAACTTTATACTTTTTCTACAATCAACAAATTAAAATTAAGATGGTACATAAATCTATAATAGGCAATGTAAGACATTTATGTAATCGTCTATAATAAGTTAACGAAGTATGAACAATAATAGAGAGAATAAAGAGAATAGAGAGATTGTAGTAAGGCTCCAGAAGGCCAAATACCATGAGTATGTTTCAATATAATATTAGGTTACAAAGTAGGGAAGTCTCACTATATTTATAGTAGAGATTCCTAGGTCTCTCTCTCCAGGGCCAGTGTTAGGGTTTAGTGGCCTAAAGCCAGCCCTAATAGTGAGGCCCCCCAAATTGTGGAGACATGTCACAACTCATAAGATAGTGAGGCCCCCCAAATAGAGCATACTATATTGTCAACCGCTATTACAAATTTTGGTACCTCTTTGAAGTTGGGGACCAAAGCAACCGCTTTGGTGGCCTTTTCTTAGCTCTGGCCCTATCTTTCTCTAGCTGAAATGGTATGCAGTTTAGGAATACCAATATAGGATAAGGTTTTCTTGGTAGTTTCTATATTTACTTTTTATACTCTTAAGTTTTGAATCCACTTCCACATGCATAAGTTTTTATCATCGTCATCACTTTTTTTCACTGGAGATCCCCTTTTTCATCAAACTAGTTTAGAGTTGCAAAATTTCATCTAGTAACATTATTTGTAGAGAAATGTTAAGCTCTACTTTGTTAGCTGCACCTGGATGCAAATGCACTAGCTTGCACGGCTTTGAGGCTTGTGAGGGTGACTGCAACCGGTTGTAGCAAAATGGAAATTTCTTAGCAAACATATTGCACTCCCTTACCCAGAAAAATGGTCAACACTACTTTATCTTCGTATTTGCGAGACAAGGTGAAAATATCTTACCGATATTTGTTCTAAAAGAGGTTAAATGTATCAAAGAAGATATCCGTGGACAAGAGCTCTAAATTATGGCAATGAAAACTATCACCAACATCCATTAATATGGCAAAGGAACAATTTCACTATCTAAGTATGCGATGCAACAACAACTATATCCAAAGTCGTACCTGCTCGATTCTGTTGGGGGGAATCGAGTGGAATACCCCCCCCCCCCCCTCCGACGTTTGGTTGTATCTGGTTGACCATGGCATTCAATAATAATAAGAAATAAGATTTAAACCAGGCACATGCAACACAAAGATTTACCATAGTTCATCCCGAAGGGCTACATCCACACCCACCAAACCCGTGAATCCACTATGTATCCAAGTAACTATTACAAGCTCTCAAGATATCTCATATGCTATGAGATCTCTAACCTCACAACAAAACTCACATAGAATTTTAAGGTATACAAGAGATCAAGAAAACTACCAAGAACTAAAGTTACCTCAACCTCACCCTCACTGAAAACTGCTACGACCCATCTCGAACGAAGCTTCTACGTGAACCATCGTCTTCGAACTATCGTTATTTTTCACCATCGTTGATTACCTTCTTCTTGAACCGTCTCTCTATCATCTCTAGCCTTTGATTCGCATCATAGCTTAACATCGGAGAGGCCCTTCCCCTCTCTTCATTAAACCCCCCAAAGAGCTTTCCAACTTCCACAACCTTGCAAAGACCCCTTCTCTACAAAGCTTAGCCATGATACTAGGTTAGGTTAGGTCTTACTAAAGCCCCTAGGTCTCTTATTACAAGACTCTTTTGAATTGTGTATCATGAGGCATTTTCCACGAACAAAAATAAGTTAATGTTGATGCTTATTTGAATAGCCCATTTGAACTATGCAGACATATTAAGTTCTACCTCCCTCTATTTGAATAGCCCATTTGAACAAAAATAACGGTCCATTTAAACGAGTACCGAAAGAAATTCTTTTTTTTCTTCATTCTCCTTTTTTGAGCTGCAAAACCTAAGAATCTCCACCTCAACAAAAAACCTTAATTCATGTCAATGATCATTCATAGCACGAACAAACCCATCAATAAACTGTCGAACTTGTTTGCTTTGCTCTTGCCAACCACAATCAAACTTCATGCCCAAAACAAGATACCAACTATCAAGCCGATAGTCGACCAACGAGTTCCGTTGTCATGAAATCTATTCGAATCGCCCAGAATACATTTGCATACCCAAAGCAGTTGTATAAACAACACCACATCTCTAGACCAAGTGTCGTGTCAAACACTTCTTTCGTCAAGAAACAATTAACCGCTATCTTTAGTGATCTCCAATGATAATAATGTTCTTCGCCAAATACTCATAAGCAAACCTCAACCCTTTACGTAATCATCACCCAAAACCATCATCCATGATGCACAACTCCACTCAACAAGTAAGTTGCAAATTTTAAGCAAACTTAATCTCGAAAGGAAAATACCAAATGTTACACACTCAGCCATATCAAACAATTATACAAAAAATACCAACTCCAGTTAGTCTGCACCGTCGGAGTTCAATCGCCAGTCGACATCTTTTTGTCACCATCACACCTTTCACAATTGTAGACCGTGACCATGTAATAAAATTGTGCCACATCCAAATATTGCATTTGGCATCGACAACCAGCCAAAACTAGCCCAACTTGTGATGTATTTTTTTGGAGTCATTGTCGATATTGCTCCACCTCGAACAAAAGGCCATGTTCAAGACCCTTTTTCGCAATAATAACATGTCACGATATTTTTGTATGAATCGCTTCCATCTAATTTCTTCATCTCAAACTCTACCGTTTGAGAAAATCATGAAACCAGCAAACTAAAGTTTAAAAACTTTGAAAACTTAACCATCGACCTACCATAAATCTTCAAGTAACTCCCAAGGTCGTAACCTTGCTCTGATACCACTTGTTAGGGGGAACCGAGCGGAATACATCCCCCTCCGACGTTTGGCTATATCCGACTGATCATCATGGTTTACAATAATAATAAAAAATAAGATTTAAACCAAGCACACACAACACAAAGATTTACCATGCTACGTCCTCACCCACCAAACTCGTAAATTTACTATGTATCCAACTAACCGTTACAAGCTCACAAGAGATCTCATAGCATACAAAATTTTTAACCTCACAACAAAACTCACATAGAATTTTAAGGTAAACAGAGATCAAGAGAACCATTAAGAACTAAAGTTACCTCATCCTCACCGAAAACTGATACGACCCATCTCGAACTAAGCTTCTGCGCAAACCATCATTTTTGAACTATCATTGTTTTTCACCATCGTTGATTGCATTCGTCTTGAACCATCTCTCTCTTCTCTAACCTTCGATTTACATCATAGCTTATCATCGGAGAGGCCCTTCCCCTCTCGTCATCAAGCCCCTAAGAGAACTTTCCAACTTTCACAACCTTGCAAAGACCCCTTCTTGACAAAGCTTTGTCATGGAGACTACATCTCCACGAGGTTAGGGTTAGGTCGCACTAGACCATGTTAGGTCTTTTGAATTGCGTATCACGAGGCATTTTCCTCGGTCAAAAATAAGTTACTGTCGATGTATGTTTGAATATCCCGTTCAAACTATGTAGGTAGATTAAGTTCTGGCTCCTCTGTTATAATTTTTCGCTCGAACAGGAACCAAAACAAAATTCTTTTTTTTTCTCTTCTTCCTTCTTTTTTAAGCCGCAAAACCTAATAGATTCTCTCATGCAAAAGTTCTTCAACACTCCCATCTTCTAGGCTGGATGCTTCCATTTTACTCTTTCGATAACGGGTAAAGTAGATCCAAGTAGGATGCAACTAGGGAAGGCCGGCATAGAGACAGTAACAGAAGATGAATAATCACCGAGGAATGTAGCGTGTCCACAAAGGTTTTTCAACTTGACCCATGTTTTCGCTATTGGGTCCAGCTTGAAAACGATAAACTTAACAAAATAGTAAATATGTGGGAAACTGAGACTGAGTACATTTTTGCTCCTACTTAGTTATGCTCCTTTTGCTCCTGCTTCAATAGGAAATTGTCACTTGGTTGATTTCCCTTTTATAATTTCTCTCTCCTGCCTACTCTATTAGAAGTAACGAGTCCGGATCCTCTCCACCGTGGTGGAGAGAATCAACCTCTACTCCTTCACTAAATATGTAGGAGTAGAGGTTGATTCTCCTGCCTGCTCTATTAGAAGCAACGAGTCTGGATCCTCTCCACCGTGGTGAAGAGAATTAACCTCTACTCCTTCACTAAATATGTTGACACGTGTTCTTTATTTATTTATTTTAATTTTAATTACTTTTATGGTGAGTTAAGTATCTTAAAATATGATGCAAATAACCATATGGTCATTTTATTCTTCTCTTCTCAAACAACATGGAAATCTCAAACTTGCAAATCGCATTTGCACTCATCTTTGGAAAAAAAATTGTTTCTCTTTGTAATTTTGTAAAACTTGAACCCTACCTCTTGCTAAACTCGTACTAAAAATATCCCAAATTTTCTTGTTCAAGTATTACTTTCGCCGAGACCCATCCCATGTGTTGTAAAACTGTTGCGGGGTTATCCAACTTGGGTGTTAAAAAAGGCGATGTGATCATGCTTCTCCTCTCTAACTGCCTTGAATTCGTCTTCACTTTCATGGGTGCATCCATTATTGGGGCTATAATTAACCACCACCGCAAACCCGCTCTACACTTCATCTGAGATCTTCAAGCAACTATCCTTATCTGGTGCAAAACTCATTATAACCCAATCTTCAAACGTAGAAAAGCTCCGAAAGACCCAAGAGAACATCCCAAAACTTTGAGAAGATTTTAAAGTAGTAACCATAGATGACCCACCGGAGAATTGTATACATTTCTCGGTTATTTCCGAAGTAGATGAACGAGAAACAAAAAGCGATTCAAGTGTTTCAATCGATCCTAACGACCCCGTTGCCCTTCCCTTCTTCTCCAGAACTACCGGACTCCCGAAAGGCGTGATCTTAACTCATAAGAGCTTGATCTCTAGTATAGCTCAACAAGTTGATGGAGAAAATCCCAATTTGCACTTAAAGGAATATGACATTGTCCTATGTATTCTTCCCCTGTTTCATATCTACTCATTAAACTTTGTTCTCCTCTATTCCTTAAGAGTTGGGGATGGAAATGCAAAAATTTGAGATTGGCGTGTTATTAGAATTGATCCAAAGGTACAAAGTTTTTGTGGCCCCTGTCGTCCCACCGTTATACAAAAACTTATGTTATCCATCTTCTCCCATTTTTCATAATTTTACTTCAACACCTAATCAAGCGGCATCCTTTCATCTAACGAAAGAAGCCTAAACGATGATCAATAAAACCAAAAAATACCCAATTCATAAAACATAATAAACTTTCAATTTTAATAAAGTCAAATATATTTTCTCGTGTTTCGACCGATTAGATTTGGAACTCCAATTGCGAAAACACAAGATAAGATTCATATAAAAGTGAAGAAAACCTCTCAATTTTGTTCATCTTCTCTTAGGGACAAAGAATAGGAAGGGAGAGAAACAGTTACTGTTTCCACAATCAATAAAAGAGTATTTATGTCATAAAAACTTAAAATATGTGGGGTTAATAATGGAGTTAAAAAGGGACACGTGTCAACATATTTAGTAAAGGAGTAGAGGTTGATTCTCTACACCACGGTAGTTGCTTCTAATAATAGAGTGGGCAGGAGAGAGAAATTGTAAGGGGGGGAATTGGCGACGTGACAGTCTCCTATTGAAGTAGGAGCATAACTGAGTAGGAGCAAAAATGCACTCGACTGAGACCCTGTTACGTATATCTTGATCGACCGAGATAATTGGACAAGATCAAAAAATACTAGGAAATCTTGATCGACCAAAGGAAGATGTGGTGCAATAAATCTCTCCTTAGGTTGAGTACTGATATCAATAGCCATCTCTGTTCCTTCTCTGTCGATAGCATGCATGAAACATACTTTTATAATGTAGAACACCGTGAAGCCTCAACTTCTTTAGCAGTTATACGAAAAACCAAGAACTTTCGCCAGCCTTGAAGAAACTGCATCTATCCGCTTGTTTCTGAAAGACTAACCATCCATTGCTTGCACCACAACAACGCTCGGTGAAAGGAACTGATATAACACCAAACTACAGTCTTTTCTCATATATCTTTTTAACTGTTGCTATTCTGTGACTTACTCACAAGTAGGGGATCTGGAAGGAGCAAAAACTTCTTCTTATGTTTAATAAATAAAGATTGTAGGCAAACACAGACAACGCCAAATCGGATGAGATCGGTATGCGTATGGCTAGTTACTTCGTTGTCGAATATCAAAGATAAAAGATGGTCTGAAAGAAACAAGCAATTGGACCTCATGATATCCTCCTTTACGCAACGTTATTCATCCCTGTGGGTTAAGAAAATATGGAGCAATATGACTTACCACTTTGGTTAATTTGGTACTAGCTAATCCCTGTGAGAACCCCGCCAATCCACATGAATGAGTGAGTCAAAATAAATCATAGCGAGGGGCCCCCATTGATCGTGAATCTGACTCATGGCCTACACCTACCGCCGCTTGGTTAGTTCTTTGTACAATACCATATTTTGGGTACTATATGGGTCTACTATGAGACTGAAATAAGCTGATAAGAGCATCGATTCATAGAATTATTGCGTCAAATTGATTCAGAAAATCCAAAAATATAAAAGAGATGCATGTAACACCCTGCCCAAGCTTAAGAACTTTACGCCGTGTAGAGCTTAACTAATAATAGACTGAAACTATTGGTGCAACCATCACCTCTATCGGGTTATACGCCTATCCAATACACCCACTCACCAATCAGTGTCAAAACTCACATATCTTTTAAAGCGCTAATAAAATGTCAAGATAACTTGAAATTGCAATTTTCATGATCACTTTGCTTTACTACTCACCGCGGAAGATGCTGTCAGTTTTGGCTGGGTCTGTACGCTCCAAAACTCCAGCTATCTGTTAATTTAAACAATCAACTTGTATTATTTTGAGGAAGATGTGTGGGGGTACGATCGCCCGACACCGATCGTTGAAAAAATTTATGTTTATCGTTACTTTGTTTTGTTTACAAATTAAAGTAGGACCACGCTACTTTAAATGCCAGTGCCGACCGATTATGGGGGAGAGTCACTATACCTTTGACTAATCCGGCATTTAGTTGCTAACTACTAACTGGGATAAAAAAAAATGGTTTCAGATATCGTTATAACGACTTCGGCCAGCCTATCTTGAGACACAAACATCACCCCCATGAGACTGGTTTTAATTTTATGGCAGTTGATGTCGTATTTGTTATCATGTGGGAGTAGTTTTCTGAAAATTGGTTTGTGTTGGATACAAAACAATTTAGTCTAGCATACACATAAAGATATGAGAGAAAATGGAGCTTGATATTTGAGAGAATCCCTAGGGATGTTGTAGATTACAATATTAGATTTTATTGGGATACAAATAACTCTCGTAAACTCTCCCCATAAACCCTAGTTATATGGGACTATTAAGAGTCAAGTAGAGACACCCAACCCAGTTGGGTTCTTTTCTTTGGGCCGGACCCAACTCCTAATACTCTTCCTTGAGGTGTTCTATACCGGGACGACTTGCCTCGTTAAAATCTCTGCCTATCAAAACTCTATTGGGCATAAAGTTGTGCAAAGAAAATGTACAATTTTATGTCATATATGGGTTGTGGACGCGTATATGTTGTCTCATCAAAACCTCTAGTCAGTAAAACCTCATAAGATAAAAATTGTACTATCATAAAAAATAGTGCAATACGCATGTATCCACGTCAATACGGGATTACTCCCCCTGACGTCGATCTCTTTGAGATTTATCTCCCCTATAAATCATGTAAAACTTTGTATGCCAATTTTGTGTACCAATCTCTTGAACGTAGGATGTGCAAGAGCCTTCGTGAATAGCTCAGCTAAGTTATCTTCTGAATGAACTTGAATAATGTCAATCTCACTCGACTTCTGTAACTCTTGTATGTAGAAGAATTTAGGTAAAATATACTTTTTTTGTCGCCTTTAATAAATTTTCCTTTGACTTGAATGATGCAAGTTGCGTTGTCTTCGTATAGAGTCGATGGCTTATCTTGGATAGAACATGCCACAACTTCAGTTGATGTGATGTATCTTAGAGCGCAACCATCATTTTCTGCAAGCTTCATGAAGTACGAGAATTTCCTCGAGGTTCGAATCTGTAACAAACGCCGTCTATTTTATCGATCTCCAATAATTTGTTGTATCCCTGTATATTAAAACATAGTCCATCTGACAATGACCTCTATGTGGGTCTGACATATATCCTACATTGGCGTACCCTATAATTTTACGTTTAGCTTTTTTCGGGTAGAATAGACCCCATCTTTCGTGTCGATCAGATGTCCCAGAATGTACTTGATCTCATTCCAGTGCCTTTAGATATGAGCATAACTATGGCAAGCCAAACAGTTTACTACGAATGAGTCATCGAATCTAGTATACCCAGCTAAACAAAGTACCTCCTAGATATGGCACCTCGACTCTAGGATTTTCTCCCCCCATTAGGATGGCAAAAGATGTCATTGTCCATATCCAAGTGATGGACAATAATAAATGACTTAGTACCGTGTGCTGCATCTATTATGAAGTGCTAGATAACTCTCCCGTTATATATCGCTTGGTGTACGAGTATGCCACTACCAAGATGTCTAATTTGCAAATCGAGACAATACTTGGTTTTCCTAAGGTCATTCATTTTGAATTCCTTCCCAAGATATTCGACAACTCTCACGATCTCCCCCGAAGTTCTGATGATATTCAAATCATTTAGTATACTGTTATGATATCCTAAAACAATATATGTATTCTTGATGAGAACGCATGGACAAATAAGACTATTTGCAAAGTCTCTGACCTTCAAATATCAGTCAGTTTGCTGTGTCACATGATCCCTGATTTCTTCAAGCCAGCAGTGACTTATCCATTTTTATTACATACACACCACGTGTGTGGGGATTAATTGCTTCCTAAAGTTTAGATCCCCCCCCCCCGGGTAGCTTCATGTAAATATATGTATCAAGTATCCCATATAGATACACGATAACCACATAAGATGCATGTCTAGCTTGTTTTCGACAACTGACTGACCTATCAAGTACCGAAACGTTATAACATTCATAACCGAAGAGTAGGTCTCATTGTAAACGATGCCAGGTCTCTGTAAGAGATCATGTGCAACTAGTCTTGCCTTGACCTAATAATATCTACGAGTTCATTATTTTCGTACCATTCTCATTTATAACCGACAGGCTTTATGGCATCACTTTGCATTATGCTAGCAAGCTGAGCTCCGCCTAGATTCCAGACCCCACTTTAGCCAATATATAATAACACACAATTATTTATAATAAGTGGTTATGAATCCTCATCATTGATGGTGAGCACAGCAGCGAATGTGAATACCTTGTCGACAAATCACTATTGAACAATCTTACATTGTGCCATTATAAACTTTTAATAGATCGAGATCTCCTTATTATCATACGTATGTGCCACCCCAGGCTTGTCTCGTAATGTATTAACTGATCGCATAGCTACTATTGCCTCATCAATAGGTAGTTATATCCCCGATGAACCAACTACACCATTAATCATATTTATCCCTTATTTTGAAGCTCCCCAACTCATAATACTTTCTTCCAACGGTGCTCTGCTTTGAGCACGAGCCTTAAATTTGTTTGCGGGATACATATTAATTCTACCAAAATATTCAGTAGTGTAGGTGCATTACTTGCAGGTACATACACTTACGATACTTCAACAACGTCTATGAATATGTCTGGCAATTTATTTAGAACCTGTTGCAAGTGTAGAATCCATTGGACCTCATTGTTACTTAATTTATGTAAAGGAATCTAGATGAGACAATGATTCTATTTTCCAACTAATCTTGAAAATATCATTAATATATGACTGTCATATCTCCCCCCAATGCTAGGAATATCGTCTCATCAAAGTGATAATCTGCCCTGCAGTATATACGTCGCCAATGGGTTTTAAATATCTAGTGATAAATGTGAATCATAACCCACATAATACCAGGCCGATGTTGGGAACCCAACTTCGTGTGTTGCAAGGATGTCCTCGATGTTGGGACCCAGTATGTAGATATATGCACAAAAGGGTGATACTAGGATCCCACCCAATTACTAGTTTCTTTGGGAAAGCATTGATGATTTGCTATCAGACGAATCCTAATAAGTGTTATGGAGAGGAAAAATGCATAACCCACATATTAGCCAGAATCGTTTGATTAGGTTCTCTGCCAACCCGAGTTGGGTATGGAATGGGGTATTCCTGGT
Source organism: Kingdonia uniflora (assembly GCA_014058105.1). NCBI lineage: Eukaryota > Viridiplantae > Streptophyta > Magnoliopsida > Ranunculales > Circaeasteraceae > Kingdonia > Kingdonia uniflora. Next base: position 10,157 of record JACGCM010000833.1, on the reverse strand, counting down.
GCTCAATCATTTATCCCATTAGCGGTAAAATAATCATCAAAAGCATTTGAGTCAAACTCGTACACTCCGTTAAGTCGCATTGACTTGATCAATCAATCCAAGAACTGAGTCTGCGACCGAATGATCTAAGTGAGAAGTCATGCTAATATTGTAGCCCTAGTTGTTAACAATAGGCAAACGTAAGACCATCTCCCAAATACATTTATTATGACCATAAATATTATAGTGAGCCACTATGTGGATGAATAGGTCCACATATGTCTTTGTGGATGTGTTTGGAACAAAGGTTGGAGATCTTACTCCACCATGATCATACTAGGATGAACAATAGTCTTTCCTTGAAAACAATTATTACACATACACTCTCTGGATCTTCTCTCCTTTTAAGGAAAGTCAAAATGTATTTCTGATAATCCTCCTCATTATCCTATCCCGGAGGAGGTATATTGAAAATTGTTCCAATAATATATTCTAACATTTAGACGTAGAGGTAATGCACAGAACCTGGCTCTCATTTTCTCTTATCGTATTTACGTGATAACCCTTATCATGTATGTCCCCACAACTCAGTAAAATCATGTTGGATTTACTAGTGTATAAAGCGAACTATATACCATGTATCATACCGCTAGGGAGTAATAGCGTGATACTCTCAGTGCCTTCTATTATGTTGGTCATGCTAATTATATTCGTGACATCCCCAATATACAAGGCCAGACGTAAGAAATATGTATTTATTTTAAAATGATCGAGTGCGTAGTACTACTTGTCTCTTAGACACGTGTCGTCACTCTTCCGATTATTGATTAATGTTTTATAAGCATATAGATCCATAGGGCGGGTTGTATATAATAGATCAACTATCATACACGAAATTTAACTACTTCCTAAGCAATAAATTCACAGAAAATTTAAAGAATAATCTCATAGATGTGATACCGAACTATTGTATGTCACGAGCATTCTATTAAACTTACCAATGAAAAGTTTCTAACTCAATCAAAGATAGTACTAATAAAGTAAAACAACTACTATACAATAAGTAAAATTACTGCTTGGTAATGCTCTTTATGTGACACCACTTATCAACTGAGAATTTGCTACTAATCACTCTTAGAATCTTGATCTAAAGTTGTATTGGTATCATGGGAGAAGTTTAAGGCCGCAGACTCCGCAGTAGCAGGGTGTGCGCCAGCTGCGATCACGTGATAAGTCCAGGGATGATCTCCCTTGGATCATCTGGGGCACCTTGCAATCTCGCGCCCAATGCCCGACTATCTCGTATCCAGTTTAGAATTCTTTTTTTCCATTTTGGTCCATTGGTGAATTTTTTGTTCCCCTTGACTCTGGTTACTGATGGCTGGAAATTGAATTTTGCCGTTATTACCACCTCTCATCTATCCACGGCTACGACCCTGTCTACAGCTTCTTAAATCACTAAACCTAACCTTGTGCGACTCAATCACATGCTTACTCTCTGTAGGTGTAAGCTCGTGGTTCTTAACCAACAGCTCGTTATTTTGCTCAGAAATGAGAAAAACTTGAATCGGGTCTGCGAGCACAGTGAACTACTAATATTGCCTTGGAAACATAATATTTAAAGCATGAAAAGTTAATAGAATATTCATAATATCATTATTTACCTCAACTATATCTCCACGTAACATAACAGTGGAGTTGCACTGGCGAATAAAATTTTTGTCGCAGTCATATAATACTAGAATAGCATAGGGTAATCCATTATCGGGTATTCCTAAATATGGAGGTGAAGGTTCAAATAAAGCCCCAACTTTATAAATCAAAGACTCATTGTTGTTAACAATAGTCTTGTCAAGATTCTGCAATAATAGCATATCGATTTCAATATTAGAGTTACAGTATGAGAGGTACTCAATGCTTTGAGTGCCACCAACATCTGTTATGCATGTAGATCAATACCAGTAGTTGTACTTAATGTACATTTCTTGTATAAAGGTAATTCATAGTATTCAAGTAAATGATTCCCAATTATTACTTGTAGATGAACCTTGTTCGTGTCCTATTACTCATAAAATCATATTAAGTACATGATTTTCAATCATTACTTGTGGTTCATAGTATATAGCGCAATGAAGTACAAGATTCTCAATCATTACTTGCAAGTGAACCCGATTCATGGCTTTATACTCATAATATCCTATTAAGTGTTGAATCCCAACTTTACCCCGTAAAATGATGATATTAACCTTGAAATGATTTTTAATATAGTTTTAGCCAAGACAACTATTCAAAACTACACTCGATGTTGTAATCCTTATTCTAGCAATTAGGGTGTTCTGATCACTAAAGTTTTATAAGGTATGTATATGTTAACCAAATTACTCATTTGCTACGAATATGAGGGGTATTAGATGTTTAGTGGACAAGTAGTTTCATCCTGAAGTCTGCTGAGTTCATAAGATAGGGAAATTAATCATGTCTTTGAACTAACATTAATTTTAGGGTACTAAAGGTTGCTAGTAGTGTCTATATATCTGTAAATGTCATCAAGTAATATCTAATTGCACCTAGATACGTAAAATTAGTTTCTCAGACACCAAGTTCTTAGAAAATAAGACTAAGTCAATTCCCAATTGATACCTAATTAGTGTCCCTGACTTTTAATCGTGATTTAAATATGACTCTCAGCCGTATTCTAAATTAGGCTCGATTTTTATATTATCTCTGACCCCTGGTTAAAATAATTAGTATCCTAGGGGAATATCATTAATATCTTATAAGCTATAATAAGATACTTGATTAGGCATTAATCTTTATTCTTATATCTCACATAAGTTTACCATTTTTCCTATATAATGCACCCATTCCCAAAAAAAATTGAATATATAATTTATTTATTTTTAAATGGTTGTTGGCTGTGACACGTGTCATACACTAGCTCTGCCACATGTTGAGACACTGTGGTACCACGTGCCACTACCATGTCAGTAGGTGGGCCACATGTCACGTGGCCCTGCCACGAAAGCACATGGGATCCACATGCCACATCATCTGCCACGTGGCATTACCACGTCAGCATAACTATTAACGTGTGGGTCTCACGTGGGCCTTGCCACGTCACCCTAGGTGGGTCTCACTCCCTGTCACGTAACCAAATCTGAATCTAGTCTATTTTGAGTTGATTAGATTTGATTTATTCAAATTGGCTCTAGATCGGGTTGATAAACCCTAGATGACATCAACATATATATAATAAATAAATAAAACCTAAAGGGTGATAACGTCAGCGTAACCTAATCCGCTATCAAAACTTGATTTTTAGGCTGTGGACTGCCTATATTCAACGCCAATTTCCCGTCGACATGAACATCTCCTAACGTAGCATAATATACCACCGTGATCGTCATAGAGTAGGCTTCGCAACGAATTTACGAACTTCTCAAACTAATCGCTAAAGCGGTCTCTATTTTTGTTTGAAAACATCCATTCGTGAGGGTAAAAAAAACTACAATACTACGTTTTTATTCGTAAGAAAATACGATATTAATGCATATACTCAGATCTAAATATCCTATACATGAGATCATTCAATTAATACCAAAGAACGAATTTTTAAGGAAAGATTACCTCTCCGCAACGCAAAAAAAAAAAAAAAAAACAACGTTATTTTGGAGAGTTTTTTCTTCTTTGATCCATTAGCTCTTATTCTCGATGTTGATAATGTGTTGGATACCAAACAATCTAGTCTAACATACACACATATAGATATGAGAGAAAAGAGAGCTTGATATTATTTATAGAATCCCTGAGGATATTGTAGGCTACAATATTGGACCTTATTGGGATATAAATAACTCTTTGTACATTTTCCCTATAAACCCTAGTTATATGGACCTATTAGAAGTTCAGTAGAGACACCCCAATCCAGTTGAGATCTCTCCTTTGGGTCGGACCCAACTCCTAACAGTTTATAAATAGTTCTTAAAATTGGTTTATAAATAGTTTTGGATAATATCATAATATTTTGTCTTTCTGGTATGGGGATTATTTTTTCTGTTTTTGTAAGCGGCATGGAGACTTAGGCCATGTACTAACACTCATTGAAACATGCCCATATTTAATCGTATAATTCCCAGCAACTAATTGGCCTCAGATGCCTACAATTTCATACACGTATTGATGAGAGCATTTTCTCAAAAGGCATTTATATGAACTCAGAGTGAGATCCTAATGTAAGAACCTCTCTACACTCTAACTTGTACGGGTCATTCCTGAGCAGGACTCAATTTTGAATCTAGGATTGATGACACTGTTGGTATACGGTAACTGGTTATAGCCGGTAAACATCTAGCACCGACACCTTTAAAGCTTTAAAGAGTGAAAATTGAGAGGTACCATGCAACTGGGGGATACACCTTTTAAAAAGGCCATTATCACAGTTTTCTTATTTAACCCATAGGTAAGAGAGACAGACGTAAATCAAACTCTTCATCCCATGAGTGTTCAGACAAAATTCTGCAAAAACAGAGGACTGATGACCAGTCATTGAGAGCGAGACCTCACATTCTTTCTCTCGAAATAATTACTGAGACGAATGAGGTCGCACTCGTAAGTACTAACTTCTTTTCTTTTATCATCAAAGAGAAGAGATGGATCTCTAGCTTTCTTTTGTCAGCTTTTCAGTTAAAATGTTGTGATCTGAAACTTATGTTGTAAAGTTGGATTATTACATTTTACTCATTTTATCATTGTTGTAGGTTTATTTCGTGATTTTTAGAGCTAGATTTAGTGGTTTTATAGATCACTTGCATTAGTTTCTCTTATATCATTTTAGGATTGTTTGAGCATGATCATGGTAATGAACTTTAGGCAGATCCAGTTTGTTTCACATTATGTAGAGATTCGAGCCTATATTAGTGTTTGATTTGCAAGAATAGGTACTAGATTCAATTACGCATATAAGGGACGTAGAATTGGGGTTTCAAATCAGTTTAGCTAGTGATGTGTTTTTGCAAGAGATCGTAAAAGCAAACTAGGTATTTTGCCAATTTTAGCATTGATAAATATTTTGTGTTTAAGGAGGTTTAGTAATTGTTTTAAAGTACTTAACCATGACTTGAAATGCTTTCTTATGAGAAATCATTTCAGAGTGCATAGGTTTGTTTAGTTCCAGTACTTGTATCTTGAATCTAGTTGTATAGCTATGTCCTCTAAATTAAGTTCCCTAGAAGCTTAATTCCCTGGGGATATTGTTTGATAATTTTCTCCTTTCGACTTTTCATTTTGCAGCTGGAGTTAAGATATTACAAAGGGGATAGAGATTAAGTCATTGTGAGAAGAAGACATTACTTTGTTCAATAAACGAGCAATTCATTCAGCAGAGAAAAGAAGAGAACATAAAGTATGTTGGCAAAATGAATAGATAATGTTGTGTTGATGATATATATAAATGTCTAAGGCTGCGCCAGAGAACCCTAGTGTCCATGAGATGGTTGTCAAGGAGAGCAAGGATGAATTATATGATAATTTTAGTGATCTCGAGAGCGAAGCAAAGCAAGAGAAAGAAGATGTATCTGATAGTGAGACGGTAACAGATTCTCCATCATCTCAAGGGGAATCACAGACAATTAAGGATAGTAAAGTAGAGAAATCTTCAAGAGTTGAAAAAAAAACTGCAAAAAACAATTCCACAGATGGTTCTTCCAGTGTGTCAAAAGCAAGGAAGAGCAGGAGTGAAGCAAGTAAGAAACAAACCAATGCATCACATGTTACTCCAAAGAAGTCTGCAAAGTCCAATGGAGGATTGTCTAAAGTAACAGATAAAGGCGCCCCTGCTCACAAATCTAAACACATGAAAGTTTATCCAAAGGCTTCATCGGAGTCATCTGAAGGGCTTGATGATAAGTCTATGGAAGAGTTAAAAGATTTCGATATATTGAAAGAAGCAACAAATGGTTCTCAGGTTGTTGGAAGTGATAATGACACTGCAGATATCAAGGAGAATGGTGTGGACGAAGATCAGGAAATAGTGCAGCGGAAGATTGAAGAAATGGAACTTAAAATTGAGAATCTTGAAGAGGAGCTGAGAGAAATTGCCGCTCTTGAGATTGCACTTTACTCTGTAGTTCCCGAGCATGGGAGTTCGGCCCATAAAGTGCACACACCTGCTCGGCGTCTTTCAAGACTTTATATTCACGCATGCAAAAACTGGACTCAGGACAAGAGAGCCACCATTGCTAGGAATACGGTATCTGGATTGGTGACAATAGCAAAAGCCTGTGGAAATGACGTTCCAAGGTATAACTATGTAATTTCATTTATAGTTCCATTGATAGAAACTCTGTTATCTAGGTCCGTGGTATCAACTTCTTAGCTTACATATACGACATATGAGCTAATGCTTATCGTATACATATAGGTCTGCAAGATTCAAATAATATCATAATTTATCAGACAATTTATACTGATATTATGATATACATCAGCCAAATAATCAATATTTGAAGTATCTTTTTTTAAATGAAAACAACACAAAAATTGCACTATGTAGCTGATATTTGTGTTTTTCGTTGACTGGAATCGGTGTTTTGATTTTCGGTTATGAATAATTTCTAATGCCTTCTTATTCATCCGAGAATAATATACTTTTTTCACCATTCAAGGTTAACATTCTGGTTGTCAAACACTATCGTCCTTAGAGAAGTTATCTCTCAAGCCTTTGGTAATTCAGTCCATTCAAGTACCATTACGAGGATCGTTGAGTCCAATTCTGGAGTGAAGAGAGGCGAGGGGAAGTTTCCATCATTGAAGTGGAAAGGCAGCCCTGGTAGCAAACAAGTAAATATGGGTTTCACACAGTTTATTGATGACTGGCAGGAGACTAGAACATTCACATCTGCACTTGAGAAGGTCGAATCTTGGATGTTCTCTCGGATTGTTGAATCTGTCTGGTGGCAGGTAAAAATCGAAGTGAACTCTGCATTAAGACTTCAAATTAATACAGATGTACATATGAAATTAGTCAATTACCATCAATGAAAATTCTCAAATAATTTCTGTTTTAAATTTACTAACAGAATAAACTCTTCTGAAAATACTCAAAAGCTCACTTGTCACCAAAATTCTTACACTTCTGAACTATTTCGAAATGTCCTGTCCCTGCTTAGGTTATTTCAAAACAGCTAGTCAGCCAATCATAATGGCTCACAAGCCTTGAAATGTACTTAGCTTGTTTATGTTCATTAATGATCAGTTTGACACATCATATTCACTTCAATGGATTTATACTTTCGGTTTCAGACTTTGACTCCACACATGCAATCTCCGGTAGATGGTATCTACTCAATCAAAAACAACGGCAAGGTATCCGGACCAACCTTGGGCGATCCGCAACAAGGCGATTTTGCAATAAACTTATGGCAAAGGCTTTCCAGGATGCTTTTCAAAGACTTTGTCCTGTTCGAGCAGGAGGGCATGAGTGTGGTTGCTTGCCAGTATTGGCTAGAATGGTACCTATTGTTAATGTCTTTCATGCTTTAATTACAGTATAAATCTATAAGAGGTCTAAGTTTACGTCATTTTAGTCGTTATGGGGGGGAGCAGTCTTTTCATTTTTTGCCATAGCATAGCACACAAAACACATTTATGTGCTCTTTGGCTCTTCGTTTCTTTGCTGTTCTTAGCATTCCAATGATAATAAAAACTTGCTTTAATTTAAGAGTTGCCTTTTATAAATTTAGCAGGCCATTTTGACCTTTTAAAATTCTAATATATTGACAGAAATGAGCAAGGCAGATTGATAGTAAAAAGTAAAAAAGTGCCATACCAAAATGCTTTGTCTATGTTTCACCAAAGAAATCTATAACTCAAAATAACGAATCATCAGCATAATGCCTTTAAACCTAGGTAACAACGACACGGATAAGGGTGTCGGACACGGCGACCCAAAAATATGTAAAAACGGGGACACGGCTGTAAAATTTGTATTTCTTATTTTCTACTATGCTTATGTTGGTAACTTACCTATCTAACACACTTATGGGTTAATTTACGACCTATTTTTAGGACTAATAACAAACTAGTCCCAACACTTATGGGTTATAGTAACTTATGGGTTAATTTACGAATAATAACAACAAAAAAACAATGATACAGTTAGTATGGTTGAATAACATGTATAAGAATTGAAACTTTCTAAAAGCTATGTCAAAAAGGTTATGATCTAAGCAAGCAGTGTCCGTTGGAGTGTCGACACGAGTGTCGGTGTGTCCGAGTGTCCGACATGTTGGACACGGATTTTTTTGGAATATAGAGTGTCCATGTTACATAGCTTTAAACCCTTAACCAGCCTATGTTAATTCTAATATAGTTGCGTTTTATAATCAGGTGATGGAACTATGTGTAGCCAGATTAGACGTTGCCATGTTTAATGCCATCCTACGTGAGTCAGCAGAGGACATCCCAACGATCCTATCTCAGATCCAATTGTTGATTCCAAAGTTTTGCCTATTCCATCTGGGGACTTGAGCTTTGGATCTGGTGCTCAACTGAAGAATTCTGTACGTATGATTTCCTTTATTTTTTGTGTGATTATTATTCGTAGTATTGGGTACGTTATTGCTGCATTTATTTTTTTGTTTACATGATATCTGCTCTCTTGTTACACTAGCTGCTCACTGATATCTACTCTCTTTACAGGTAGGAATTGGTCTAGATGGCTTACTGACCTGTTTGGTATGGACACTGATCAATCCTCGAAAACCCAAATTGGCGAGGAAGACGACAATCAAAGTGGTGAGGCTGAACCCCAGTCTTTCCGTCTACTTAATGCTTTGAGTGATCTTTTGATGCTACCGAAAGACTTGCTTATGGACAGAAGTATAAGAAAAAGGTCAATCTTATGTTTTCTTACTTTAGCATCAACAGCTAAGTTTTATAGGTTCTCTTGCCCTATTCAAAGTTAAATCTTATTCCGTATTCGATTTTTCTGTTTAACAGGTTTGTCCCTCAATTGGTCTTCCTTTGATTAAAAGGGTACTCTGCAATTTTACTCCGACGAGTTCTGCCCAGATGCTGTCCCAGGCGCCGTCCTAGAAGCTTTGAATGCAGAGGTACAATATTTGAGTGCTTTTATGTTTTATTTTTTGAGAAAACGTGTTTTTTATTATCAAATAAAGATATTTAGTCTTTGTATATAGATGAGTATTCTTCTAGCTTGTGTGATGCAAAGTATTTGGTGGAAGCTTCAAACAGAAGTTGCACAATAAAAAAAGTTCCAAATTAGGGCTAAAATCCCCAAATTAAAAACCTAAAATCAAACTATAGCTTTCCAATTACGCAACTCGAAATGCACGCTAGTCCGCGTCGATGTGTTAGTGTTCTTTTAGTGAGTTTGCGATCCATATATCAAGGATTATCAAATACTACTTCCAAACTTTAGACATGTGAATCAAACTATTGCCTTGCCTGAACTTGGTCTACAAAATTGAAGCACAAGGAGATCCAATGTCAGTCAAATTACATATTTCCTATGGGAGTGAAGTACTACTCATCAGAGTGTATGGTTGCTCAATGTTTAGCCAAAAACTATTAGTCTCTTGTTTTTATGCTTCCCATATGATTCAGTAAAACAGCAAGCATTTCCTTTGGAAAATCATTAAAACTTAAACATGTATCTTCCAATTCCAATAGAACAGCAATAGATCCATTGAACAAAACCCTTTTACAAGGAAGTATCTCATATAACATTATTTTTTTCCAAAAGAAAACTATGTATTAATCCTTTATGCTTTGAATTTTTGTTTTGGCAGAGTTTCACGGAACGAAGATTATCAGATGCGGAACTGAGCAGCACAACTTCCCTTATAGTGCTGATCCTGTGGTCTACACTCCTCCTTCTCAACACAGATGTAGCAAAGAAGGTGGAGAACTACGGAGGGGAAATCTCAGTTAGGAGAAATGTTTCCATCATACAACGGAAGGGTTACACAAGTGATGAGGAATTAGAAGAATTGGAATCTCCTCTTACATCAATTATTGATAAAACGTCGCGTCTACACCTAATGGCAATGGCGAAAATGCAAGTACAATGGAGCAACCATAAGGTACCCATTGCTTCGCGAGGTTTGGACTCTCTGATTGTACTTTTAGTCCCCTGTTGTTTTTATTGGGAAACAATA
>JACGCM010001934.1:0-56279 GCA_014058105.1 Kingdonia uniflora | reverse complement strand
AAACCCTTGCAAAAAATTTGAAAACGACCGGAGGGGAATTTATTACATAGCCCGACGGAGGAAGGATCACCGGTGACTACGGTGACCGGAATCCAGGAGAGAGAGGTCTCCATTGCCCCTGAGGTCCGCGGAGAACGCGAAACTAACTAGGGATTTTGGGGAGAAATCGAGGAGTGGGGCTTCGACATTTTGTTCGGTAGGACGAATCCACATATTAGTTAGGGAAGAAATTGTTAGCGATTCCAAATTGCTGGTTTTATTGATAACGAACTGATACAAAAACACACGATTGACGTCGCCGATTGTTCGACAAACACTCATAGCGTTGGGTCGGCGAGTATTAGGCGAGGAATCGTCGAGGTTCGACTTAGAGTCGATGGATCACCACAAATATCACGAAAAACGGCAAAAACATGTCCGGTAATTCACAATTTGAGACCACCAAAGTGGTGGAAAGCACCGTGGTTATCACTAGGGAGAGTTCGTGTTCGGAGTAGAGCTGAAAACGGCGACCCAAATCTAGGGTTACCACAGATTGCAGTGGCAGTTTTTGGATAAAAGGCTTCAAGAAAAACTTAAGTGGGGTCGACGGAGTTCTCAAATCAACCCAAATCTGTTGGGGATGATCAGTGAGGAGATTGGTGGCCGAAAGGAGCTCGATAGATCGTGGTCGCTACAAATTTGCAAGGGTTGGTTCGGGAGAGACGAAGCTGGCGCAGGTGCGACTCGCACAAGTCACACCGTGACAGTACAAACAGAGGCATGGGCAAAGGCATCGAAGGCACACCATTAGGCATGCCTGGGGAACTAGAGTCATAGATCTGCGGTTTAGTTGCATGCGTGACCGACATTACGCTGCCACAGAGCAAACGAGGTATGGTTTTAGGCATAGGCATGCCCTTCATTATGCCTAATGCTCCTCACATGTTACCTACTTTAAAGCAAAATCAAATATGCCCCAGCCAGCTACTACAGTAGTGGGCCGGGCTATTAGACCTCACATGGTAACTCATCGTCCTCAAATTCTTCAACGCTACAGCAAATAGGTCGAGTCCCACATCGGCTATAACGACGTCCAAACACACTTGTTCGTCACCCTTATACCTATACACTACAATTGTTTGATGCAAGAGTATTTCAATTCTCGAAACAGTGGCAACGGTTCGTCATTTGATGTGATTCTTGAGAGGTTCCAACACGTGTTAACCATGAGGGAGGACCACAAATCTATTGGTTTTTTTCATCTAGGGAATGATATGACCATGGTGCTTGAGGGAAGTTGAAGATATTTCTCCAGAAAAAGATGAGAGAGAAAAAAGGGTAATGCTCTAGTAGAACAAGGAACATAAGTGTGTTGCACCAGGTGATGTACTCGTGAGCACACTCCACTTGCAACTTGTATCCCTCATTTGCTAGTACCAATCAAGTAAGTCGATACCCAAGCTGCCCCGACAATAGAAACATGCAGGGGGGACACCATTCAAAGATTGGGACAACTTCCTATATTAGGTGATGCGTTTGTCGACGTATTTGTTTCACACAGTTTTTTTCATCCGTTTTGGCATGGTTTTACCGATTGTTTAAGTACGACGATAGGTGGTTTTTTTGGGGAACCAAGTCACGAATGAGGTTTTTGCATGACAAAATTTATTATTTGCACTGTAGAGTTTATTGATACGGAAAGTACTGTGGACGGATTTGACTCGTATTCTCGGAGCTATACCTTCCGAGTTCAAAATCTCTAGTTCGAATTTTTTCGCAGCAGGGAGAGTTGATAGGTCACGGGTCGTCTTCACTGTCATTCTCTCGTCGCTGGGTCTGATAGGTCACGGGTCGTCTTCAACAGTCGTTCTCCACGTCGCCGGGTCTCTCTCTAAATTAGGATATATTTTAATTTTTTATTTTATTTGTTTAATTAAAGAGCTTAGGATGATGTTAGTGCATTGATTTTAGGAGAGAATAAAGGATTCCATCCTTTATATAGGGATGGAGAGTTAGGGTTTGAGGTGGTGAGTTTGAGAGAAAGCTTAGTTTTTTATAGAGAGATGTAAAGTTTGGGGTAAATCTATAAACCCTAGGTCTCCGACCTTTATTTATGCAATTGAGAGTTTATTTTATTTTAGGTGTGATTTAGCTTCCGCAACAACGTAATAATTAACAAATTAGTTTACTTCCGCCAAATTCCTTTCCATCAAAGTGCTTCAATGATCTCTAGAGGCTTCTTTCTATTCTCCTAAATACACAAAAATTATGTATAATATTGAATTCTTATTTTAACAGGCAGCCTTGATTCTTTGGTATTAAAACTCAGTTCAGTACCAAATTGAGCCTGATCCTTTTGTTTATCATTGAATATTTAAAACTGTTTACCTAAAGCTTCCATTTAATAAATATTAATTGGTTTTGGTGTCATGGATTAGACTGGATACTGGGCTTTTGAGATATCACCTTGTTCATGTGACTTGCGACCATTTTTTCATTGTTTTCAGCTAGATTTTTTGTATGTAAGTGAAGGCTTGTTATTTTCAATGACTTTGGAATGAATCCTTAAATTAATGTTACTTCTAAACAGGTATACGGAGCTTGTGTGTTAATCCTCGTTCGTACATGGTATTTGCTGGTCAACAGCTGGATATTCACATTGTTGGACTTGAGGTAAGCAAATATCACGTTCAACACAGTAGCGTATTGCACATGGATCAAAGCTGATCTGAAGTTATAGTTGTAAACTACCTTAGAAGTAGAACTTTTTAAGTCTTTGAACTCAACTAGTAATAATTTCATTCTCAAGATATAAAATAGTATAGAATGATGGATATATTAATGTCTTCGACGGAAATTTAGGAGATGATAAAACAAGTATGGAACCAAAAAGGAATTACACAAGAGTGGATGACCGGAGAAATGGATAAACTAACTATTATTGTATATATTTTTTTGCTAAATGACTAGGTAACGACACTTCACTTTAAAATAATAAACATGTTCAGCACTCGGACACTTGGACCTCGGACACCACATGTACAATACTATATACAAGGTACTTTTCAATTTTCTGCATTTCTAACACCCTGTACCCGTGTCGGACAATGACACCCGTATCTGTATCGTTTTTACCTAGCTAAATGAGCATTTTTTGTTTTTTATAAATAAAACTAAAATGAGTTCAAGGGTTGTGTCTTTATATCAGTGGAAATATAAACCAAGAAAATCCCTAGCTAGGAAGGCATAAGCATCATGAATCACAAGACATTCCAACTAGGTTGGCACCAATTGATCATGTAAAATCATTGTTGCCTACGTTTGAAATCTAAAATACTCCACCCGTGGCATCCCTATCTGAGTTATAAAAGGAGGTCTCTCTGTGTACTAGCTGTAAGATCTTGCATCCATGGTACTCTCCCTTTCCTGGCAGCTGCATCAGCACCAAAGTTTTGTTCTCTCCATACACAACTGAACCTGAGAGAATGAAATCTGTGTTTTAACCCAGTTCCAAATTGGCTTGATTCTCCATGGGACTTGATCACTGGTGAAAGCTTTCAATCCTGCAGAGGAATCAGAGACTAACCATATCCTTCTGTGATCTTGTTCATCAGCTCTGGTAGGGCTTCTACAATGGCAGTACATTCAGCATTATAAGAGGTAGTGTATGGCAGATTTAGAGTCAAAACCGACAACACATGCATTATTCTTGAAAATTGCTCCACATTCTCCATACTTGGATTACCTAGAGAGGAACCGTCACATGTATTTTTATCTCATCTGTGGGGTGGAATCCAGAAGCAGGATTTGATAGTTGGTGCTGGTTGAATCTAGTTTGAAGAGTAGGGAGCAGTTCTAACCTCTGTAAGGATCTTTCTTTGTAGTCTTGATAGCTAAAGCTTGCATCCCTAGCTTTCCAGATGTAAAATAAGAGATCAGTGAGAAAGCTTTCCAGAGTTTTTTTAATGAAAGGGCTGCATGTGTAACTGTTGTAGAGCATCTTTGTAGGTTATGCTTGTCTGCTGAACTCGAATAGATCACATTCCAGAATCTGATTTGCTGAGCTATATTACATCCCAGAAAAGATGTGAGATTGTTTTTCTTGTGTACCACAGATATAAAATCTTGATGGGATCTTCATGCTCCTTTTCTTGAGTTGATCATTAGTTGGTAAAGCTGTATTATGTAGTCTCCAGCCAAAATTAGAAATCTTAGGCTTAATGGGAGTATGCCATACCCATCTGTACCGCCATACTTTGCCCTCTTCTCCCTGTCGTGATCAAAATAGATTTGGTTGAGAAGTGTCCCTTAGTAGGCAGTAGTCCTTCATGTTCATGTCTGTGAGAACACTGCAATTTATGTTAGCACAGTTAAAAGTATTAGGCAACTCATCAGTTACATTGCATTACTCCATTAACCAGTATTTGGTTAACAGTGGTGAATATTAACCTGTTGTAGACTTGTATCACCTCACAAAGTGGCTGATTTGAGATCTAGTGATCCTCCCATATGAACTTTATTTTCTGTACCCAATACCCAGAAGATCTCTTTTTTCATAGCTTCAATAGCTGCTTGTTACCCTGACCAGAGTGAAGATTGTTTGTAGTAGTTTATGAATTTACCATGCCTTGTGTAGTATTTGGCTCTCATATATTTCCCCACTGGCTTTTACCTTGGATTATATCCCACCCCAGTTTCATGAGTTCACTTCTTTGAGTCTTCTAAGCTCAATTCCCCCTTCAACTAATGGTTTGCATAGCTTTTCCAGCCTACTGTGATTAATTTTGATGTGAATCGTCCTTTCATGGTCGTTTCTCACTATCTATGGTTTGTTTACGTTTATGTTATTTGATTTAAGCCTCTCTGCTAGAGAAACAAGTAGGTTTTAGGGAGTTCCTAATTAACCAACACAGGTTAAGATGATACTTTTCTCAGTTTCTAGATTATCATAATTAAGGTTTCCACCCCCTTATGTTCTATAAAAGGGAGGCTAAGTTCTCTATTTTATTTAGTTGTTAAAGTTGAAGTTAAGAATTAGGTTTCAGTTATTTCAGTTTGTGCTTTAGAGTTAAAGAAAATCCTAATCTTAAATTAGGTCTAAATTAGCGTAATAATAGACTTCTCAATTTTGCTTCCGCATTGAGAATTTACGTTGAATTTCCTTTTATCTGGATCTTTTATCTGGATCTCCCAGATAAAATTTCTAATGACTTTCTCATAAAATTATTATTGTATATGGTGGCCGACTAAAGTTGCTTAGGAACTGATGGAAATGATCTTGTACTAATAAGTATATATTTTCAAAATTTCAATGTGATGGTGCCTAGAGGGGCTTGGATAGTTTTATTATTATTATGGTATATCTTGCTTTGGTGATACGTAGTTCAGGAATCTAATCGAAAAAAGAATGGAAGATATGTAGTTCAGGAAGATAATACATGCTTCTAATCTGCGTGTCATTACTCAACGAGCATCCAAGACGTCACCTGAGGGTTTCTAGCATCCCGTTATTGACTTTTGTGCTTGCACAATCTACACGCTTCAGGGTCCCTCTGCTTCAACGGAATATCCGCCAAAGAGAGGCTTCATTATAACAAAGATATTACCAACTAAGCTGGAATCAAATAACTGCAGTTAAGACAGGAGAAAAGAACTTATATCTATTAATAAACTAGTATATCAGGTGCCCGGTGGGACCGACCTCTAAGTTTTTGTATTCCAACATTTTGAAAATCTACAAAATGAATAAGAGAATGATCTTAGCAATAACATAGGGATATGGTCCTCAAGGGTGAAAAAATGGGAAATGAGGCCCTTATTTTACACCTTGTTTCAATAGTCGGTAGTGGATGAGAGAGAGAGTATTTACAATTAGATAAGAGAGAGAAAAAGAATTTTAAGGAAGAGAGAGAGAGATTTGCAAGATAGGGAATGCTCTATATAAATCTTACAAAAGAAAGAGTTGTCGGAGATATTATAGGAGGAAAGAGTGGAGAGAAACATGGGAGTTGGAGAGATGTATTTTCCTTTACCCAAAATGCCCAACAACTTTCACTTTATTTCTTTTTTCCACAACAATATAGTGTAAATATAAAAAAATCAGAAGGGTAATTAGGGGTTCTGAAAAAGCTTCAATGAGACTACCATGTAACTACTTGTAACCACTCGACTACATTTCCAGCCCAAGTCGTTTGTAAGTGACCTCCCTATCGGTCGGCATTTTACGTGTTTTGAGAAACCCTAATATTTTCTTAATTATTAGGCTATTTTCGGATTTCTTTTATTAATATTTAATATAATTTTTTATAGAATAAATGATAATTTCTAGTGAGATAATATCTCTTAATTTTGGGAAGTTTAGATATGATAGGTCTTTTAGAAGCATCATTCTAATCCTTGTCTCTATCTCCTATTTTGAGGAGATCCAATAATTTTGGAAATTCCTTGATAGGTCCCCATTAGGTGGGTTGACTCGTGGGTCTAAACATAATTAGGCTAGATGCACATGTAGGTTCGTATGCGTTTGCTGTAGACAGACAGGTGTACACAAATATTCTTTGTACTTTGGTTAGTCTTTGCACTAGCAACATTGACCCCGCCACACCTTAGTCGAGCCAAGCTCCTAAGTGGGGGGTCCACACATTTTTTGTGTGTGTATTGGTGGGGATACTCCAAATTATGTGTGACGCTTAATGTTCGTTGGGGATACTCCAAATTCTGTCGTTATTTCTTTTTTCGTAACACGTTTTAGCAAATTTATTGGTGACTAAACAACCCGCCGCCTTACCTGTAAATATCCCAGCGAAACCACGATATTTCTCGCTTTTTCCCTCGTTCTTTCCCACTTCACTAAGTCCAGAATCTGCAAGAAACAAAGTTTGTCCCCAAAAATATAGGGAATGCTCTATATAAATCTAACAAAAAGAGAGAGAGAGTTGCCGGAGAGAATATAGGAGGTAAGAGAGGAGAGAAACATGGGGTAGGAGAGAGGTATTTTCCTTTACCCAAAATGCCTAGCAACTTTCACTTTATTTATTTTTTCACAACAAACATAGAGTGTAAATAGAAAAAAATGATAAGGGTAATTATTAGGAGTTCTGAAAAAGCTTCAGTCAATACCATATTACTTATAAGTCGTTTGTAGGTGATCTCCCTATCGGTCGGTCAGATAACTACGTTCACGTGAAGTTCCTTGAACAACGGAAATTAGTTTTCATCTAACAAAATAACTAGAAGTTGAGCGTTCGAAACTATTTTCTTCAGTTTATAGTAACAATTTACTGTTTCTAAATGGAATCAGTGCCCTGCTGGTGAGGTTCCTGCTTTATAAATAAGAATACAAATGCTAAATTTTGCTATTTTGAAGTGCCAAATTTCTCGAGAAATCTTTTTAAATTTTAGTTATAATAATAAACTATATTAATATTGTTTTGTATTTTTCTCTGCCTCGTGTTCCAGAACAATGAAACCTTTATGGGAGAAGAGAGTTAGTCCAAATGTAATCTACTCTGTGCAACATCTCGGTAACGACACTTCATCATTAGTTGTTGGTGGAATAGATGGGATCTTACGCATTCTTAATCAACATACAGGTGAAGTTATCTCAAGTTATGTGATGGATGAAGATGCCACGGGAAGAGTACCTTTATTGGAACCAGATCTAACGTTGTTCAAAAGAAGAAAGTGAGGCGACTCTCTGAGGACGCTCATATAGATTTAATACCAAAAAATAGACGACCTCCCATCACATGTTTGGCTGTTGGGATGAAGAAGGTTGTCACCACCCATAACAATAAGTTTATCAGAATTTGGAAATTTAACGTATAATTGGAAACGTTAGGATTCTTGAATCATATGTTTCTATGAAATTTGAGTCACCAACATTAATATATTATCACAATGTAACTTTAGTTTTGGTGTGCTTGGCTGAGTTACATTTCTTATCAACATTTATTTATCATACAAATTTTAATCACTAATCTTGGTTATAAGAGATGTTATGTTTTTACATATTAATGGTTTCATAGTGTTTTGCTTTTTTTAAAAATTAAGCTGGGGGTTTGGTGACCCCAACCTATTCATTGAAAGCAAGAAACCAGATACAATGGGAGGACTAGGCCTTGCCCAATAAAAGAAAACGAGATTACCGTCAGAAACGACTCCCATTTTGTCCATAGGAGAGCAACTTTCACAATGCGAGGAACATCTCTGATGCAAAGTAGTTCTTATTAGTGTGTTGGGCAGGCACATCTCTGATGCAAAGTAGTTCTTATTAGTGTGTTGGGCAGGCACGCGTTATACGTCAATGCTTAGAATATTAGTTTTATTCGTTTATGAAGCCCTTCAGGCTTTGGCTCTTAAGTTCTACTATCCAAAACTATTTCATTGTGGCTCTTAAGCACTCCAGGTTTTTGACTCTTAAGCATTGCATGCCTCCAAGCGGCGGCCGGAAGCTCTGTACGCAATAATCAAGTCCATTGGAGTCTCTTGATTATATTTTTCTGTCATACCATTTGGGTACGCACGTGGGGTACCACTGACATATAGTAAATCACTGAATGTTTGGGAGGTAAACTCACTAGCTCTGTTAAGTCCAAATGAACTTGATCGGATGATTTAGGTACTAAGCTCGTAACTTAATGATCTGTACAAGAAGGCGTGCAAATGTCGCGTTCCTTGTAGACAATAGACAAACATGCGACCATCTGCAAGGTTATGATTATGTTGGAGGTTATGGTGATTAGGACTTTGGGTGTCATAGACCTAAACAATCAAGCTCCAAACTTGTGTTCAACATCTATGGTCTTATTCTAAGAGACCATAGTGATTCTTTCGATGAATATTGTCACATGCACAGTGATTTTCGAAGAAGACGGTCATAAACTATTTCAACATTATAGCTGGAAGCTCTATGGCACAAAATAAAAATAAAAATGCAGACCCACGGTGGCCCTATGATGGTTATCGTTTGATATTGATCGTAAAAAGGATAATAATAATTTATTAGTTATTCCAAGGATGGTGGTTGACGCATCGTAACATATGAATTACAAGGGTAAAATAGCCAGGCTAAAATATAACCCTGAAAACCAAATATTGAGTTTACCAAGTCGAAAATACATAATAAGTTCTCTCAGAGGCTAAAACTTAACCCTTGGAAGGGATTCCCCATCCAAGACGTACTTGATTAGTGTAAGTGCTCTCCGAGGCTGAAAGCTTGGAACCTCATGACCCGCTCCTCTTACGGTGGCAAACGTCAAGGCTCCTTCGTATTCAAATGTGTACCCGCCAACCTGCATGGTGAAAGATAGTAGATTAGGTTTCAAATTATAATGAAAGATGGCAAGACCCCATGAAATTAGTCAAGAATAATTTTACCTCTTCGTTAACGAACCACGGGGACCAAGATGTCTTTAGAGGAAGATCAAGTGTCTTTAAAGAATATTTCGTTGAAGTAACTGGAACCCTAGCATCAGTGTCACCACTGCGCTCAAACCATGAAGTCATTATTTGTTTTCAAGCCATACACATTTAATACAAAGAGGAGATAAATTTTTAGTATTTAGGGTATAAGACCATGCTTACGAACTTTACCTGTACACCCACACTCTGATTCCACTAGCCAATAACTCTTCTAAGAGCGGTAATATCGTTGATGGACTGTCCCCCCAAGAAGAAATTACTTCACTGCACTTTTCCAAGTAATTTGTTACAAAAGCAGCGACAAGTTAGATAAATCAATCATACGATTAAAAACAAATTCAAATGTTGGTTTTGGAACTTTTCATATTCGAGGAGGAAATACGTCTCCACATTTCACAAGGTCATGTGTGCTGCGCTATAAATTCACGATTTCTACTTACGTGCAAGATTCTCATGTATGATGAAGTTTAGTAACATTGGCATGAAGGGCGGTTTGGACGTCAGGATCATTGAGGTAAGCGTGAACGTAGAAACTGCTGCAAGGATCAAAGTTTACAAGTGCAACACCAATAAGATTTGCCCTAGTTAAACATTGAATCATATGTAAATAACTTTGAAACGGCATATTGTTTGAGTTGTCATACCGAAGTTCTTTTGGGCGCAACCGTAAGATTTGGATTCAAGCAAAGTGGAGCATAGATGTTGTATATATCTATGGGAACAATATTTGGTTGGTAGGCTTCTGTGGAGGCATCTTGGCATTGAGGGGTAGTCGTAGAGTTTGGCTTAAATTACAATACTTATAGACACTATCGATGGACTCGTCTGGAATAAGGGCGTGCTCCAAATGTAATCTATCATTCCCTTAGTGTCGGTCTCGTCATTGAGCACAGCATTGCCAATCTGTTATAACATAAACATAACTCAATTCTTATATGAGAGAGAGAGAGAGACTCACAATGATCCCTTTAAGACTGATTATGGTCTTATTTGCTAACTTATTGTATTCCAATATTAAGCTTGCAAGTTGAGGCACATAATGTCCGGAGTAACTCTCACCGGAGATATAAAAATCCCTGCTCTTGTATTCCGGAAATCTCTCAAGCCAATTCACTAAGAACACATAACTATCTTCTGTACTTATTTTATCTCCCATCTTATTATAATCCGACGTCGTGTTAGAATACGAAAATCCTACTCCAGCAGGGGACTCCAAGAACAAAACATTCGCCACTAGTACAAGAAATTTACATATTTAGGGTTTATAAGGATCGGCAATCTTCTCAACTTGTAAATAAAATGGGGAAGTGAGGAATTAATTTGTCTAACCTTTGTTCCATGAATATCGGTTACGGTAAAGCGTTTTTTCCATTGCTATGAACTCGAAAAGGTCCAAGCTCCTCCATTGCCCCAAATGCTAGAGATGAACATCCAGGGCCTAATACAAAAATATTGGGTCGTTAACTATAAATAAAAAGATGAAAAGCGATCATACACTATAAAAATGATGCTAGAAAGAGAAGATATAATCGGTCGAGTACCTTCATTGAGCCAAAGAAGGAGAGGCTTTATGTCCTTAGAATGTTCCGACTCAACAAAGTAATAATACAATGCCCGACCAGCCTCCTCGTTGACCGTAACATAACCTCCATATTGTGTGAATGTAACATTAGGTTCTCCGGGTAACTTTACAATTCTATCTTTCTCTTTCAGTTTCTCCTGAGGAAGAACTCGCACTTCGTTGCTCGGTAAAGAAGTTGTATAAACATTTACGACGTCATCTTCGCTTGTTTTTCTCAAAACTTTGCGTTGTGAAGACGCTTAAGTGCATCTCCTTGTTTAGCAGAGATACTTAGTGTTACATGTTGGAATTTTTCAAAACTTATACCTCTTTTGAGCCTTGAACCCATGACCTCTTGGTCATCTATTTTATGTGACTCCTATACTATAGCCTAAAGTTTAGTCCCACATTGTTTATAAACAATAGAGGAACTAAACATATAAGGTAGTACCCATGTGACATGTGTGTAACATGTGACATAGAGAGAGTGTATAGTTGTGTGGCTTGGGCTTGGTTTATTTCTTTAGTCTTGGTCTTCACTTTGTTCTCTCCACCTCTTGAGGAGACCTAACCCTCAGGGACACGTCCCACACACGTACGGCAAACTATCAGACCTTCGTTACCTTACCCGAGGTAGGTCGAATCTTTAAAGAGAGTGCGACCCACGCCTCGAGCAATCATAACCTCTTTCTCTTGTTCTTGCCGGAGTTCTTGTGCTATCAGACCTTACCGGAGCTGGAATCTGCCTGTTTGTTGCTGCTGTTACAACCAGTTCTGAATAACTGTTTGTTGTTTGCCGGAATCTGCCTGTTCGAGCTGTTTGTTGTTTGCCGGAATCTGCCTGTTCGAGGTTGTTGTTTGTCGCTGTTATTACATCAAGTTCCTATTGCCTGTTTAACATCTGAGTTGCTGTTGTTCATTGCCGAAGTACTTGTTTTACTGCTGCTGAAATACCTTACTTCTATAACATCTTGCTGTTACAACTTCTAGAAGGGAAAGCTATACTTACAGGTTCATAAGACTTAAATTATTTCTAACAATTTTAAAGAGTATTTATTTTCTATAATATGGCTCTTTCCTCAGAAGTGCTGAAGTTTGATTCCAACAAACCCTCTAAGTTTGATGGTCTCAACTTCAAGAGGTGGAAGAACAAAATGTTCTTCTATCTCACACTTAAGGAAGTGGCGTATGTTCTGGAACAAGAATGCCCTGTTGAACCTCCTATTCCCGTACCTGCAATAGACCCTGACCTGATTACAAACGAATATGACAAATCCTTAGAATCAATTTCGAACTGGACTGAGGCTAACTTCAAATGCCGTAATTTCATCTTGAACGGTCTAGCAGACGAACTGTACGATTACTATCTACAGTCCGAAACTGCGAAAGCCGTTTGGGAAGCATTACAGAGGAAGTATGATACAGAAGAGGCAGGCTCTAAAAAGTTTGCCGTAAGCCGATATCTCAAGTTCACTATGGTCGACGATAAGCCAGTAATTTCCCAATCACATGAGTTACAACGAATTGCACATGAGATCGTGTCCGAAGGGATACCTCTTAATGAACAATTTCAAGTTGCCGTGATGATTGACAAATTACCGCCTAATTGGAAAGACTATAAAAATATCCTGCGACACAAGTCAAAGGAACTTACCATGGAGAACTTGATTACTCGTCTTAGGGTTGAAGAAGAATCTAGAAAACAAGACCTGAAAGAGGAAATCCTTTTGGTTCAAGCCAAAGGGAAGGTCCATCTGAAACCTAAAGGGAAACCTTTCAAGGCTAAGAATGGCGGTAATCGGAACAACCGTCTTAACGGTGGTAATCCGAATAACCGTTAGAAAAATGGACACCAGAATCCTTATAAGGGAACGAACCAAAAAGCCCCACCATATAACGGAACAGTTTCTATTGTGTGCTTCAACTGTAATAAGCCTGGACATATATCTAGAAACTGCCGAAACCGAAAACCTGTTGCTCAGGCCAACGTTACCGAAGAGCCCTTAGTGGCTATGATCACGGAGATCAACATGGTCGGTGGAACCGACGGGTGGTGGGCTGATTCGGGCGCTTCTAGGCATGTATGCTATGAACGCAATTGGTTCAAGACCTATAAGGAAACTGAAGACCAGAAGGTGCTACTTGGGGATTCCCATTGCACCAAAGTGCTAGGCACTGGAGATGTTGAACTGGTATTTACCTCTGGAAGGACAGTGACTCTGAAGGATGTGATGCACACTCCTGAAATGAGGAAGAATCTTGTTTCTGGCTATCTTCTCAACAAGGCAGGATTTCAGCAAACTATTGGCTCAGATCAGTACATTTTGACTAAGGGTGGGATTTTTGTGGGAAAGGGTTTTGCTTGTAATGGAATGTTCAAAATGAGTATTGAAATGAATAAATCTGCTTCTGCTTACTTATTGTCTTCTTTTAATATTTGGCACTCTAGACTGTGTCATGTTAATAAGAAATTAGTACACAATATGAGTAAACTTGGTATGATCCCTAAAGTAGATTTAAATGATTTTAATAAATGTCAATCTTGTAGTCAAGCTAAGATTACTAAAACCTCACATAAAAGTGTTGTAAGGGAATCACAACTTTTGGATTTAGTACACTCGGACATATGCGAAATGGACGGTACATTAACTCGAAATGGTAAAAGATATTTTATAACTTTTATAGATGATCATTCAAACTATACTCAAGTTTATCTGATGCGTCACAAAAGTGATGCTATAGATATGTTTAGGACATATGTAACCGAAGTGAAAAATCAGTTTGATAGACACATTAAAAGATTTCGTAGTGATAGAGGCACAGAATATGATTCACATGAATTTCAAAACTTGTATGAATCCTTAGGGATTATACATGAAACAACTGCTCCTTATTCTCCAGAATCTAATGGTAAAGCTGAACGTAAAAATAGAACGTATACTGAGCTAATAGTTGCTATGTTACTTAGTTCTGGATCACCCAAATCTTTATGGGGTGAAGCATTATTATCTGTATCCCATGTTTTAAACCGTATTCCTCATATCACATCTGAATTATCACCTTATGAAATTTGGAGAAAAAGAAAACCTAATGTTAGCTATTTTAAGGTTTGGGGTTGTTTAGCCTATGTTCGTAAACTTGATCCTAAACGGACCAAACTAGCCAGTAGAGCTTTAGAATGCATTTTCATTGGTTATGCTATAAACAGTAAAGCCTATAGGTTTCTTGATATTAAGGATAATATAATAATTGAATCACTAGATGTTGATTTCTATGAGGACAAGTTTCCCTACTTACTGAGGGACAGTGGGAGTAGTAGTGGGGGTTCTCAACCTTCTACGTCTTCGACCCCTAATGTACCTCAAGTAAATGTTCCTAGAGCTGTTGACTTTCATGATACAGACCCAGAACTTCGTAGAGGTAAACGTTTAAAGATTGCAAAAGATTATGGTAACGATTTTGTTGTAAATACCTTAGAATCGAACCCCAATACCATTAGAGAAGCGTTAACCTCAGGTGATGCTGATTTGTGGCAAGAGGCCATTGATGATGAAATGGATTCTCTTACTACAAATGAAACTTGGGATTTAGTTAACTTACCTCCTGGTAGTCGCTCTATTGGGTGTAAATGGATATTAAAGAGAAAACTTAAACCAGATGGTACTATAGATAAATATAAGGCAAGACTTGTAGCAAAGGGATATGTGCAAAAAGAAAACATTGATTTCTTCGACACATATTCCCCAGTTACTCGTGTGACTACCATTAGAGTATTATTAGCCGTTGCTGCCGTGCACAATTTGTTAATTCACCAAATGGATGTAAAAACCGCATTTTTAAATGGAGAGCTTGAAGAGGAATTATATATGGATCAGCCTGAAGGCTTTGTAGTACCTGGTGAGGAACACAAAGTCTGCAAGCTGAACAAGACCTTATACGGTCTAAAGCAAGCTCCAAAACAGTGGCATGATAAAATCGACCAATTACTTCTTTTAAATGGTTTTAAGATTAACGTTGTTGATAAATGTCTATATTATAAAGTATCTGGTGAAAGTTGTATTATGATATGTCTTTACGTTGACGATCTACTTATTTTTGGTTCTACACTTGACATTATTTTAGAGACCAAAAACATGCTTAACAATAATTTTGATATGAAGGACCTAGGCAAGGCTAGTGTAATTTTAGGCATGAAGATCACACGCACAGACACTGGTATTACTCTTGATCAATCTCATTATATTGAGAAGATCTTAAAGAAGTACAAATATTTTGACCGTAGACCTGCGTGTACTCCTTGTGATCCACAAGTTAAACTTTTAAAGAACTTGGGAGAGGCAGTTAGACAGAAAGAATACGCAAGTATTATTGGAAGCCTTCGCTACGCTACGGACTGTACTAGACCCGATATAGCTTATGTTGTAGGGGTTCTATGTAGATTTACGAGTAAACCAAGTTTGGCGCACTGGGGTGCCATTGATAGAGTTATGCGGTACCTGAAAAAAACCATGAACTTGGGTTTACACTATCAGAAGTTTCCCGCGGTCCTTGATAGATTTAGCGATGCAGATTGGAACTCATTTTCGGATGATTCCAAAGCCACCAGCGGATACGTGTTTAGTATAGCTGGAGGGGCGATTTCTTGGAGATCCAAGAAACAAACGATTCTAGCTCAGTCGACTATGGAGTCTGAGTTAGTAGCACTAGCTGCAGCTAGTGAGGAGGCAAGTTGGTTGAAAGACCTCTTGTCTTATATTCCTTTATAGAGTAAGCCTATGCCACCGATACTGATCCACTCAGATAGTACTGCTGCGATAGCCAGAGTACAAAACAATTATTATAATGGTAAGAAGTTTGCGATACGTCGCAAACACAGTACGATGAGAGGTTACCTCACATCTAGTACTGTTACAGTGGATTTTGTAAAATCGGAAAACAACTTGGCAGATCCTTTGACGAAAGGATTGTCTCGTGACAAAGTGTGCAGCACATCCTTAGGGATGGGGCTAAAGCCTGTTATTGAATCACAAGTGGTGGGAACCCAACCTAAATGACTGGAAATCCCAAGAAATAGGTTCAATGGGGAAAACAAATCACTATGATATAGAATCATGCAAATAAGGAGCTTGTCACTCCAGAGTTCAACTCGCAGTACATAAATGTAAATATTCATGATATCTTGAAGCGAATGTTAGGCTGAGTTCTATATCTCATTTCTTTGAGTGGGGTGTCTAGCTACAAGAACACTCTTCATAGATTCACCAAGGTGATTGTGGAAGTACGGCCGCTTCCTATGAGAAATTAGGCTAACTTCTCTAAAGCCTTCACCTATACTGGGATTAAGCACATGGCCGAAAAGTGCTGGCATCTAGATATTGCACATGGTAGGGTTGTATGTAGTTTTCCTCACTGTATAAAAGCGAATAATGAGTTCAAGACTCTGTTCACTTATTATTCTTATACGTTGAAGATTGTCTACTACGTAAAGGTTCAAGTCTAAGGACACCTTCACTTAAGTACAACTCTATAATCGAAACCGTACTCTCGTTTCTCTTTTCATTCATCTATCCTTTTTTGGAAGTTTTTTAAAAGTGGGGGATTGTTGGAAATTTTCAAAACTTATACCTCTTTTGAGCCTTGAACCCATGACCTCTTGGTCATCTATTTTATGTGACTCCTATACTATAGCCTAAAGTTTAGTCCCACATTATTTATAAACAATAGATGAACTAAACATATAAGGTAGTACCCATGTGACATGTGTGTAACATGTGACATAGAGAGAGTGTATAGTTGTGTGAGTGTGTGAAAGGATTTTATACTCTATACACACTTGGACCTCTCTCAGGCGGCCCGGTAGGCCGGGCCGGCTCGGGCTCGGACTTGGGATTGGGCAATTGGCTCTGGAGGCCTTGGGGGCCTTGGGCTTGGGTATCCATAATCTTTTTAACAAAAAGTTCATTGGGCTTGGGCTTGGTTTATTTCTTTAGTCTGGTCTTCACTTTGTTCTCTCCACTTCTTGAGGAGACCTAATCCTCAGGGACACGTCCCACACGTTTGAATAAATAGAGAGCCGTTGGGCAAACTCTCTCTATAAAAACAACTCCTCACCACCTTCAAAAATACATACAGAACACAACTCTTCTCTCTCTCTCTCTTGTACGGTTACCTCTGGTGCTCATTCTTACGTAGACTTCCGGGATAACTGAAGTCTACTGTATACGTTACGCTCGTTGTATCCTGGAAAGAGATCAGACCTTCGTTACCTTACCCGAGGTAGGTCGAATCTTTAAAGAGAGTGCGACCCACGCCTCGAGCAATCACAACCTCTCTCTCTTGTTGTAGGCGTTGTACCGGTGTTAGTTCTTTCTTGCTACTGCCTGAAACTACAAAGTTTAAACTGCGGTGTTACCGGAGTTCTTGTGCTACTGAAACTGCCGTCTGCACTACTGTAGTGACTGCTTAGACTGCCTGTCATACTTGCTATTTATCGGAGCTGGAATCTGCCTGTTTGTTGCTGCTGTTACAACCAGTTCTGAATAACTGTTTGTTGTTTGCCGGAATCTGCCTGTTCGAGGTTGTTGTTTGTCGCTGTTTTTACATCAAGTTCCTATTGCCTGTTTAACATCTGAGTTGCTGCTGTCCCTGCCGTTGTTTAACATCTGAGTTGTTGTTGTTCATTGCCGAAGTACTTGTTTTACTGCTGCTGAAATACCTTACTTCTAACATCTTGCTGTTACAACTTCTAGAAGGGAAAGCTATACTTACAATTCTATAACATCTTGTTCGTTGACCGTAACATAACCTCCATATTGTGTGAATGTAACATTAGGTTGTCCGGGTAACTTTACAATTCTATCTTTCTCTTTCAGTTTCTCCTGAGGAAGAACTCGCACTTCGTTGCTCGGTAAAGAAGTTGTATAAACATTTACGACGTCATCTTCGCTTGTTTTTCTCAAAAACTTTGCGTTGTGAAGACGCTTAAGTGCATCTCCTTGTTTAGCAGAGACACTTAGTGTTACATAACATGAAATACATAGAAAGGATAGAAAGAAAATACTTGCCTTCATCTTTAGAGAGTAATAATTAAAGAGAGAGTCTTAGTAGATTTTGATTATATATCTAGTCGAATGTTACTTCCTTTTATAACTGAAGTATGTAAACGTATTTATTTGTAGCTTTCGATCACTTATATGTGATAGAGTCAATAGTTCTCAAAGATTGCACAAAGAAAAAAGGGCCAAAATCCATTTTAGAGAGATCGCTACATTGCAGACTGTGTTGTACTCACCTATTGGGGAAATATAATCCATCCATATTGATCACTTCGAGAAAAGGACGTACAACAACACAGATTTCAAGGTGGATGAACGGACTAGGGATTCCATATTAGATCCGATGATTGGTCTAATACTCTAATGTCGTGCATGAATTTAAAATGATTGTCTTTGTCTATTTCTATTTTCGGATGAGTCATGTTATTTGATTTTATACATTTGTTTTACATAAGTTAACATTATTATGTCTATTTTAAGCGATAAACATATATGCTTGATAATTTTTCGAAAACAGCATTGGACAGTCCGTGGTTGTCTTTTGCTTGCAAATTTATGAGCCTGCCGATTTGGCATGACTGATACAATTATTACATGGGTGATGATATTTTGAGAGAATTATTTATAAATTGATGGAACCGTAACAGTTATTTATATGCGATCTTGCATACATTTACTCTAAGTTTTGACTACTCACAAAGGCTAATCATAAATAATATATATAGAGATTTTAAACCCTAAAACATCAATCTTATACCAATTAAAATGGTTTAGCTAAATGCTCCAACTCCAAGAAATTTCACGAGATCTAGAAGAATTACTAAACATGATAAGTAACAAAATATAAATCCTATCAAAGCCGCCTATACCACAAGGCAACTTAGGCCCCCAAAGTTCATTCTTATTGTACTGTCAAAAAAATATATATGGTGTAACATGGCATTGATAAACCTAAAAGAAGATGAAAATGCTATAGTAATTTGAAAAGGTTAAAGCCACAACAAAAAGCTATTAAATATTAAAACATCTCTTTCTACAACTTTATGTCCTACTCTCACAATTCCCACTTATTCTCTTATTTCTCTAATCTACTTATGCACTCTCTATTCTAGTCTCTCTTTCTCTAATCTTTCAAAAGGTAAATTTCAATAATTTGTTTTTCTTCTTGTTAATGGATCATTGGGGGCTTTGGCGTTGTTGGAAAATTTTCCCTCCAACATTTCTAGTAAAGGAAAATCACCACAAAGCTTATTTCACACGGTTGCGCTTGTGGTAAAATTCTTATAATTGATCGGTAGAGATACAATATTAATGTCAAAGCGTTCATATGATTTTGATTACCAAAAATTCAAAAAGAGAGAGGGAGTCGTTAACCGAGTCTCGAAAGGGAGAAATGATTAAGTTTACGTATGTTAGTAAAATAGTGGTGCTAGTGGTTCAAATGATTTAGCAAATGAACAACCAACAATATCAGATGATGCAAGGAAGGATAAAATAGCAGTAGAGAACAATGGCATCGAGCAAATTAATATTGGTAATGTTTTAGATAAAAACTTGAAAATATTTTAGAAGAAATGATAAAAGGAGGATATGAAAGACTTATCGAAATATCATATATGATAGATTCAGCGATAAAAAATTATGATGAAAACGGTGGAAATTTTCCTATTAGACATTTTATGAGAACACTATCAAATGGTGAGAAACACGATATAAAATGGTTAGTGTACTCAAATGATACGATCAAAATTCCATTTAAACAAGAATTGTTGAGAACAAAAACATCTACTCTAGTCTAACATACAATCACAAGCCTACACATATAGTATAACACATGATAGAGAGAGAGAGAGAAAAAACTATTAGGTGATAGAGAAACCACCACAAGGGTGTATATATAGGAGGCTACAATAGTTCTATAAAACTCTCCTCATAAACCCTAGGTTTATGTAGGACTGGCAATGGGTCGGGTTTGGGGCGGGTGTAGTAATACCATCCCCATACCCGCCAAATAACCCTACCCCCAAACCCGCCCCAATACCATTTAACTTAAATGGGGAATACCCAAACCCGCCCTGTTTAAATTTGCTTATACCAAACCCCCCAACACCCGTTTAAAAATTCATATGTTTGATATAGTGTTATTTAATGTTGTCAGCAGAATCTAAGTTTTACAAGACTCTAAAAAAACACAGGTATTATTAATACACCAAAAATGGGATGCGATTCAGACGAGAAAAAGAAAAACATTTGACATCATAAGATTAGTGTGAAGTTTGATGAAAACTATTTTCCAAGAAAATTGTTAAAAATGAAAGTTAGTTTGGTGAAGAATGTTGTTTTGGGTTTGAAATTGAATTGAGTCTCATACTGATTGTAATGATGGAGTACATAGATGGATATGAATACTGATACATAGATGATCAGAATTGGCAAGAAATGAAATGAGTCACCAGTTGAGTAGAAATGGGAAATGTGGTTTGAAGAATTCCAACTAAAAACTAAAAATTTATAATATTTTTAATGAAAGCAAGTAGTAGTAGTAATCAAAAGAGATGAGAATGCCAATTGATTCAGAAAGAGAGAATGTATACCTTTTAAACAAAGATCACTTCTTTTTTCTTTTTTTCTTCTTTATTTTGATCTCTGAGGAAAGAAAGAAAGAGAAATCCAAAATCTTCTTATTAGAAGAAGAATGCGAGTTTTATCATAGATCCATTAAAATCAAAACACTCACTTGACTTGAGCTACAAATGAAAGTTAGTTTGGTGAAGAATGTTATTTTGAGGTTGAAATGAAGATAAACTAATGATAGAACACATGAGGCTGGAGGTTGAAATGAAGACAGGAGAGGAGACATGATGCTGGACTTAACTAACATGTCTTTAGAATTAGGTTTAACTTAAGTGTATTAGAGTCATATCCTTTATAACTGGGTCGGGTGATGGGGCCCCATTTATTTAAGCCTAAAACCAGACCCGCCCCAATAAATAAATGGGTTTTTTTTAAACCAAACCCTCTATAGTCATACCAAACCTACCTCATTAAGGGCAGGGCGGGTTAAATTGCCAGCCCTAGGTTTATGGGTTGGGTTAGGAGTCGATGGGTCACCTTAACCCAATGCGAGTTAAACCCAAACCAAACTTGTTTCTAATACTCCCTCTTGGGGTGTCCTGCATCTAGACGACTTGCCTCATTAAAGCCTCCACCTAGTAAAATCTCTTTGGGCAAAAAACTATGCAAGGAGAGAGTATAATTCTATGTCACAGATGGGTGGTGAAAGCGTATAAGTTGCCTCATCAAAACCTCTAGTTAGTAAAAACCCTCTGAGAAAAAAACTGCGCTATCAGGAAAAAAGTACAATACGCAAATGTCCATGTCAGGTGGAGACCTCTCCCCCTGACGTTTATCTCCCAGAGACGTCAAAGATTACAAAAATTTGCATGTCTATTCCGTGTACCAATATCTTGAACGTAGGTGGTGTAAGAGTCTTCGTGAATAGATCTTCTAAATTGTCTGTTGAACAGTCTTAAACAATATCAATTTCATTAGCCTTCTGTAATTAGTGAGTATGGAAGAACTTTGGTGAAAATATGTTTGGTTTTGTCGACAAATCCTTCTCTTGTCTTGAGCGATGCATGCAACATTGCTTTCATAAAGAGGCGTAGGTTTCTTGTGGACATAACTTAGTCCGCAAGTTCTGTTAATGTAATTTGTCATAGAGCGTAACCAAACATATTTTCTGCCAGCTTCTTAAAGTGTAAGAATCTCTGTGTGGCTCGAGGATGCAGCGACTGCCGTCTGCTACATTAATCTCAATGAAATTGCCGTATGCCCATACATTAATATATAGTTCGTCTGACAACGGCCTCTATGTGGGTCTAACAAGTATCCTACCTCAGCGTACCCTATAATTTTAAGTTTACCATTTATTGGGTAGAATAAACCCAAGTATATTGTGCTGACTTCAGGTACTGTAGAATGTGCTCATCCCATTCTAGATCCTTAAAAACAATTATTACACATACACTCTCTAGTTCTTCTCTCCTTTAAAGGAAAGTTAAAAAGTATTCCCGATAATCCTCCTCATTATCCTAGCCTGGAGTAGTGTATTGAAAACTATTCCAATATCGTTGTCTGACCTTTAAACGTAGATGTAATGCACATAACTTGGCTGTCATTTTCTCATATCGTATTCTACTTGATAACCATTATCATGTAGGTACTTGATAACCATTATCATGTATGTCCCTAAAGCTTAACCAATCACCATTAGACTAGCGTATAAAGTGGATATGATACCTAGTATCGTATCGTTAGGGAGCAAAAGCATGACACCCGCACTACAAGAAAAACCATCTACAATAGCAGTAGTTTTATAGCATTTATATAAAATGCTATTAAAAGTTACCATTTTACGGCATTTTGCTAAAAACCGCCATCATATCATTATTTTCATAGGAAACAACACTAAACGTACATGAGTTCTTAGTGTCTACTCTTCATGACGTTTATGCTCGCTATCATAATCCCTTGCAAATAACAGCGCCAAATGCCTCTATTCGAATTTAAACTTAAACATTGTTCCTTGAGTCTAATTTCATTTTCCCCTCCTCCAATGCCATCTCCACCATTAGGCGATCGTGAATTCCCTGAAGCCTCTCTCTTTCTCTCAAACTCGAAGAAACATAAATCACGATTCACACAAAATTCGATTCGAATAATGATGTGCGCTCACAAGTTCCAGATCTTTGATTTTCTTCCATCACAGTTTGAGCAGTTGATTATTAGGGAAAACCGTGTATACAAAGTTGGGAAAGGAGGCAATGCGAACTTTGGTAAATTTCACTTTCTTTTAACCATCTAATTTGCAAATATTTGGCCATGTTCAGTTTTCTTTGTTTGGGTGATTTTGTTAGGACTTGTTGAATCTTACTCTAACATTTAATTTACTTGTTGTGAAATACAAATGGTGGGGTTTCTATGGGTATTTATTGGGTTTTAAGTCATATCGAATTAGGTTTATCTTGATGTTGTTAGAGAGGATTGGGGCTTATGCTTATGGTGTTTGATGAAATGCCTCAGAGAGATGGTTTTGTGTGGAGTACAATGATTTCGGGATTAATTAGAGTTGGGGAAATTTGAGTTCAGCGAGGGTACTGTTTGAAGATATGCTGGGAAGGAATATTGCTTCTTAGAATACTATGATATCTGGGTATGCAAAATCGGATGATGTTGAGTCTGCTGCGATATTGTTTAGTCAAATGCCTTCCAGGGATTTCATTACGTGGACAACGATGATAACTTGTTATTCACAGAATAAGCAATTTAAGGAAGCGATAGACGTTTTCAAAGAGATGATTGAAACACCAGGAGTTAGTCCCGATGAGGTTATAATGTTCTCAGTTCTTTCAGTTTGTGCACATCTGGGTTCTCTTGAAATGGGAAGAAAAACACACAATTATTTGATGCAAAATAGATTTGATATTAATGTGTATATTGGGTCAGCGTTAGTTGATATGTATGCAAAGTGTGGGAGTGTGACGAGATCTCTCATGGTCTTTTTCAAGCTTCGAGAAAAGAATTTGTTTTTTGGAATTCTATTATTGAAGGATTAGCGGTTCACGGATATGGAGAATAACGTCGGATATGTTTAAGAAAATGGAAAAAGTGAAGATCAAACCAAATGGGGTCACTTTTATTAGTGTGCTTGGTGCTTGTACTCACACGGGGTTAGTCGAAGTGGCTTGTAAGTGTGCAGAATGCTCTAGTTTTTCTCACCGAGATGAAATTGCAAGTTTTGATGCCAAATGCAGTAACTATACTTCGTGTTATCCAGATGTAGTTAGGGAGGGATAGTAGAAGAAGTCTGCTCATATTTTGAAATAATGTTTCCACATAGTGGGTTTGAACCTTGGAAGGAACATTAATCATGTTTGGTTGACATGTTGGGCCGTGTAGGAGATCTCAAATTAAAGTGCAATCGACGTGATCCCAGGCGCTAGTGTTTGGGGTGCTCTATTGAGCGCATGTAGTAACTATGGAGATAGGGAACTTGGTGGAGCAGTAACATCTCAGGTTGTTTTGAGTCGCAGAAAAATGTTTGGGATTACAAGTTTTAGATCAAACTGTTTGTCTACGACTTTACAGACCTTACCCTCCTGTCCGATCCAATTCACCATCAATGACTGCGTGGCTGTCCATTGTGTTGTGCGTTTGGATGAAGTTAGCCTTCTTTACGCCAAGCACTGCTGTGTTAAAACATTGTACACATTAATGAGCAACATAATTTCAAAAAAAATAAAAAATCGAGATGGCTCGCTTGTTCTCAGACTTTGTTGCTGGTTGTCTTTTTATACCAATCAATGTGCCAGGGTTCACATACCATACTGCAATAAAGGTACACAAATCTTCATATATAGGCAACATATTTTCTTAGCTAATAGTTGCCGTGCACCTATATATGTACTAATTGCTGCCGTGCACCTATATATGTACTCATATCATACATGTTTTAAGGAAGTTGTTTCATACATAGTAGGCAAGGGAAACTATCATTAGCAGGATCAAGAGGATCATAGAAATAAGGAGAGAACAAAAGCCTGCATCACAAGTTAATTAGTAATGGTGTTCTTGGTAGATTGGTAGAGGAAGGGATTGTTGTCCCATGGTATTCAAGTATACATATGTATATACTCGAATAACACTATATACCTCGAGAACTTCCCTATGTTGTTTATAATTGTTCATTGATTCTTTCCTATAATTCATGATCAATATGACCTTGTCACTACTTTTACAGCCTCAGTTGCTACGAGGATTAAGATTAGTGTTGGCATTATATCCCCGTATAAAGCTCAAGTTTCTGCACTTATAACCAAATTTTGATCTAAATACGAGAACTGCAGTGATTTCTCATTAAGAATTCGATCTGTTGACGGGTTTCAAGGTAGTGAGGAAAATGTCATTATTATTTCTACTATAAGATCTAACTGGAATGGATCCGTGGGGTTCCTTTCATAACATTTATTTGACTTAGGTTAGTGTCAAGGTTAGTCTGCCGGTTATTCACTTTATGTTGATCATGAGTTCGCGACTTATGATTCACCGATTACCCTTACTTTTGAAATTGACGTTGTTTCACAAGGTTTTTAAGTTAGTGACTTATATGGGTAATCTGTGAATCCATATTGGACCCATCATCATTATCTGAATCAGTTGAGTTGTCAGCTTCTATGGTACCCTTAGAAGAAGAGGAGTAAGATGAAGATTTAAAAACAACACTTTTGTTCTTCTCAGGGTTTTCCATTTTCATCTCGAGTTCAAAAGTTCACAATTTTCTACCTAATGTATCTGGTTTCATTTTCTTAAGATCTTGAGCTTCCTCTATAACATCACGTCTGGATCTAAAGCTCTTAGGAAGGGATCTTAGTACTTTGTGAATAATTTGAACTTTCGAGTAAGCTACACCTAATACGGCACTAGTATTGACAATGTCACTTAGTCTCGCATAGAACTCATCAAAGGGTTCATTCTCATCCATTCGAATATTCTCAAATTGTGAGGTGAACATTTGTAATTTTCTTTCCTTAAATGTATCATCGCCTTCGTGAGTTCGAACTAATATGTCCCAAACTTCTTTCGAAGTGGTACAAGCAGATATTTGTCGAAACTCACTTGAGCTTACAGCCATAAAAATGGCATTGCGACCCTTATTATTATAATCAACAACTTCCATTTAATCCTTAGACCATTTATTCATAGGCTTAAGGACCTCTTCAGATTTACCACCTATCATGGTAAGGTGTATCCATCCATCTTCGATTGAAATCCATACATCTTCTCTGAGTGATTGTAAGAATGCAATCATTCAGACTTTCCAATAAGGATAGTCTTTTCCATCGAAGAGGGGTGGGCGATTTATGGGACCTCCAAAATTTTCAAAATCCATTAATCTCAAGCAATCGAGTAAGGATCCACGTTTTGGTTGTTAATCCTCGAAACGTGGCCGCTCTGATACCAATTAAAATTCCTTGACACTTGAGACTAGTCGATTTCGAATAAATTAGGTATAAATCAATAGGTCCGAATTCCTTTGAAATAATGTTATATAACCTTAACCTAATTCAAATTGGTCAAATTATCTAGTGTAAATAAGCAATTGAAAATTAAACACAAGAGCCTAGAATTTTAACCCTGTGGGAATTTTTTTTCAGAAGAAAAATTTACAGGTCGCTGTCGAATCACCCAACAGCTAAACAATCTACTATTGAAATCAAATTACAAGTATTCAATTACTTATAGACTCGATAAGCACATCCCGTGGTTATCTCTCTTCTAATTGAACTCCTCGCAATCAATTTCCTGTTCTCACAACGCCCTTTCATTCTCGTAATGCCTCGCCTCGGATAACGCACCAAAGGTTCAAAGCTTGAATCGCTCAAACTTTATAAATCAATGATTAGGTTTTTTAAATTTCTTTGATTAATTTAATTGTAGTTTTACTTCGCATTGAATCGCTCGTTGAAACTTCTTCTCTCTCTAAATATCAAGCTCTAAAAAAAAAAGGTTTTGGAAGAGGTGAGTTATGAAAAAAGAAAGGATGTCTTAAATAAGAAAATAGAAAACATGTCCTCTGTTCGAATAGAAATAAATATATTCGAATAAAAATCAGGTTGATCCAATCTATTCAAATAAAAATAAAACTATTCGAATAAAAAATAGCCTGAGGCTTTTATTCGAATACAATAAAATATATTCAATAGAAATGTTCCTAGTTTTATTTGAATAGAAAAGGAATCTATTCGAATAGAAGTTTTGTTATCTTAATAAGACATACTCATTACCTTTTCCATACTTTGTAAAAATTCATAGAGTTTGATATTCTAGAATAAGGAGTTAAAAGCCCACTTTCCTGTTCAATGTAAGTCCAACTGTAGTCGCTCAAGGTATAATCTCTGACGAGGAGTAACCACGAGATTATGTAGACATCTAAACTAGACACGGAATGAAACAAACCTCAACTATGGATGTTTTAAAATGAAGCTATATCACCTGGTTCAGGGATAGTGGTAAAGGCACTGTATACAGGTGAGATAGTGGATGTTTGTGATGATACAAGTTTGTATAAGATGTGGTATTATAGTAATGTGGATAGTATGTGGGATGTACATTTCTATGTATATATGCAGTGCCTATGGAAGTTGTGCCCTGATGAGCGCATAATTATGATATTTTTAATATACCCGAACATGTATTTTAGTCGTCCATTATATATAATTTTGGGTACTTATGTACATTTGTTTGATTGTAGCTATTGGAGATGGATGTTTGAAGCCAAGCCCTTAAAGTCAAGTAAAAGTGTCTTCAGCAGTTCATAGCACAAAAAGTCAAAGACACAATATATTTGTCTCAAGATTGAAGAAATATTTACACAAATATTCTTGGATAATAAGATCAAGAATATATTGCATCCAGATCCTTGAAGATATTTTATATTGAAATATATGCAAGAGTTTCCATGAAGAAAAATCTCTATATCACTTAAATGAATTATATGCAAGAATATTAGGTGATTGGCTGTAAAATTAGAAGATATTATTTGTGAAAATATTATTTACAATTTAATGTATAGTTTCTAAATTTAAGTTCCTTCTCCTATAAAAGGAACCCTCCCCCATTGTAATTGGGCATCTCATATTGGAGGAATTTTGGAAGAAATAAAGTCTTACTTTTATTTAATTATCTTCTCTCTCTTTTAGTTTCTTTTGTAAATAATTAGTTGTTAATGTGATAAAGTCCGAGATGAGCGGCTAATCTCCTAGCTAAGGCTAGGATGAGGCATCTTCTTAGATGAGCAATAATTGGTATTAATTAGGTTCTAATTAGTTTTCTCTTAGTATTTTATAATTGATACGTTAGTATATCATATCGAAGGCTTGACCATAGCTTCGATTTGGTGTACGATAACTTTGGATACAAATAAGTGCTAACCATAGACTTGATTTGGAGATCTAAACAAGAGGAAACACTCGAAAACTTACTCAATCCTAGCCATAGTTGAGTTGATAATTCTCTAAGACACTCTTCACCATCATTTAAAACCATAACCACTAAATGCTTGACTATAAATTTAGTGGTTTATTTTATAGCATCGTATGTGTCTTAACACGAATATATGATGGGTGGAGATATTATGATCTAGTTATATATTGATTAGTACTTTGAAAGGTAGAGGTCAAGTCCAAACTTTAGCTCTCTCCCTCATTAAGTTTTATAATTAGTTTTTATTTATTCTTCTTAGATTAATCTCTTATAAAATCGTAATTTGGCATAGAAAGTATTTGTTTTCCCAAAGAAAGAAAGGTGTGGAATTTACAGCTAGCTCGAGCCAGCAGGGAGCGGAGTTGACATCAACTCGAGTTCGAATCTCAGAACTACTGGTAGACTTAGAGAAGGAAGGTAAGAATGTGAAAGACTTACAATTCCAAGTGAATGTGCTCAAAGTGGAGGCAGCTGAGACCTGAGCACTAGCTTCTAAGTACGAAGTATTGTGGCTAGTCATTGACGTTCTGATAAAGTTGATGGAGAAGGCCTGCAATAGACAGAAAAAATATAAATATAGTTTGGAACGAAGTAGCCACACTAGAGCATGCCATACTGGGATTGAAGTTAAATGCCTTAGAGTACCTGGATAAAAATATGAAACTGAGGGATACGAACATAAATTTAGATGCAGACCTATTTTAGGCGGAGATACGTCTCAATGAAAGGAAGGTAGAATGGGAGAGTCATGAAGTAGAACTTAAAGGGTCACTGTCTATGATCCATCATATGGATGAGTTTATGACAGTGCTGGAGTCTCAGAATTCTGCTGTACAGTTTGAGAAGCGTCGGGTAGGGGATCGGTGTAAGCATTTGAAGACTTCGCTGCAGAAATCTTAAACTAAACTCAGCGAGCTTATTCTGCCTAAGCAGGTAAAGACTGAAACAAGTAGTGTATATGAGAGAGATATGATAGTAGTGATTTCATTCTTTGTGTTAGAGTTCTAGAGATGGGAAAAAGAAAACGAACTGGTGCATGACGTTGTTATTAGAAAAAATTTGCATTGCGATATAGAGGCAATACAGTGTGAGTATCTAGGTCCCATAGTAGCCAAAATTGGGGTTCTAAGACAACGTATGGTTAGAGATGCAAAGAAGATTGTTACTGGAAGAATGTCGGAGTTTATGCATCAACGGTTGTACGCACGTTGTGTACCTGACTTTGCGAGACCTTCTAATAGGGGTGACAACTCGAGTGATAGCTCTAGCAAGGAGTAACGATTGAGGGGATGCGCTATGTATACTAACGCGTATTCTGTTTAAAAATAGGAATGTCTAGAATGATAATTTATACTAATCTTTTATTATATCAAAGATGCTGTATTGGTTGAACATCTGTTGTATAGTATGATTCCCAGAGGTTATCGATAAGATGTTTTTAGGTCCTCTACAAAATACCCGCTCAAAGTACGGTTGTCAAATTGTAGCACAGATGAGTGGGATCGAATCCACAAGGAGATTTGAGAAAATAAATACTTTCTAGGACGAATAACGATTGTATACGAGATAAATCTAAGAAAAATAAATAAAAATTAATTATAAAACTTAATTAGGGAGAGAGCTAAGGTTCGGACTTGGCCTCTACCTTTCAAAGCACTAATCGATATATAACTAGATCCTAATATCTCCACCCATCATATGCTCGTGTTAAGGCACATACGGTACTGTAAAATAAACCACTAAATCTATGGGCAAACATTTAGTGGTTATGCTTTTAAGAGATGGTAATGAGTGCCTTAGAGAATTATCAACTCAACCATAACTAGGCTTGAGTGAGTTCTCTAGTGTTTTCTCTTGTTTAGATCTCCAAATCAAGTCTACGGTTGGTAGCACTTGTTTGTATCCAAAGTTATCGTACACCAAATAGAAGCTATGGTCAAGCCTTCGATATGATGCACTAACTTATCAATTATAAAGTACTAAGAGAAAACTAATTAGAACCTAATTATTATCAACTATTGCTTATCCAATAAGAGGCCTCATCCTAGCCTTAGCAGGGAGATATTAGCCGCCTATCTCAGACTTTATCGTATTAACAACTAAAAATGACATTAACAAAAATTAAACTAAAAGAGAAGAAGAGATAATTAAATAAAACTTATGACTTTATTTCTTATAAACTTGCTCTAATATGAGATGCCCAATTATAATGGGGGGAGAGTTCCATTTATTAGAGAAGGAACCCAAATTAAGAAACTATACATTAAATTGTAAAGAATATTTTTACAATAATATATTCTAATTTTACAACCAATCTCCTAAGATTCTTGTATATAATTCCCTTAAGTAATGAAAAGATCTTTCTTTATGGAAACTCTTGCATAAATCTTTAATATAAAATATCTTCAAGGATCTTGGATGTAATATATTCTTTGATCTTATTCTCCATGAATATTTGTGTATATATTTCTTCAATCTTGAGACCAAATATATTGTGTCTTTGACTTTTTGTACTATGAACTGCTGGAGACACTTTTACTTGACTTTAAAAGCTTGGTTTCAAATATCCATCTTCAATAGCTGTAATCAAACAAACGTATATAAGTACCCAAAATTAAATATAATAGACGACTAAAATATATATTCGGGTATATTAAAAATGTCATAATTACACGTTCATCAAATACCCCCAAATTTGTCTTTTGCTCGTCCTGAGTAAAATAAAATAATAGCCACTTTCGTATGGAGCGTGATTATATTTAGCATATTCAACAAGCCGTTAAACCTCTAGGTTTATCCTGGTAGACGAGTGCTGTCTCGTGAGGGTTTACAGTGACAATACCTACAAAAGTAAATAATGACATTTTAAACAATTCTAGAATACACATGACTCATTTCCTTTGAATTTATCCTTACTTAGTTATGACAAAAATATATCGATGGAGAAATCCTTAAACTTTCTATTCTCCCAAGTATGCCAAATAATATTTTAAGCTTATCCGAAACTAGAGGTACTACCTCAAGATTATAAAGAGATTCAAGTATATTACTTTAACTATATTTAAGTGTACAGTAAAAATAGTTTTATTGCCTAATACGTTATCTTGAATAATTTACTTAGTTTTTTTGGAAGTCTAGTTCTAACTGGAATAAATTCAGCGGTCAGTTCGACAAGTGCCTTAGTCAATTCGTGTTCCTCGAATTTTACTTTTTTTTTTCTTTTCTTTTGCAAGCCTTTTCTTTTGAGTACTTTGTTTCTTAGTAAAGCCTCCATAACAAGGAGTTTTTGGTAGACAAGCTAAGGTTGCCGGGGTGTGGTGCCCCCTCATGACCTAGACTCAGGATTCTCACAAGTAACATTTTCTTATGCTCCTTTCACATAGTTTATGGTCAAACTCGAGATTGGTGATAATTTTTCCTCTTTCAAATCTTCATCATGCGAGTAGCCTTACTGCGTGAAAGATTTTAGAGCAATTTAGGCTTATTATATTTTTTTATTCTTAGGAATGAGCTTATTCTTAGGCTGTTGTCTCTTTTGTAGTAAACTTTTCCTAACATAAATGCTAAATTTCCCTTATACTGAACAAAAGTCTATTGAAGGTATTAATTCCCAAACTACAATGAAGTGTTCATTTTCAAAATATGCCAAGTTAACTTGAATAGTCGCTAATAAAAAGATAGTACATCTGGCTTAAGATATTCTAAAATATTCTAGTGTATACTTGGTACAATTTTAAAATTTAGGTTTTTCCATAATATTAATGTCAAAGTAAAATCAGTTTAAGTGTTTGGAAATTCGTCAAAAATATATCATAAATTGTCAAAGTGCAATTATTTCACTTTTCTTCAAAAAGAATTTAAAGAAATGGTTTCTTACCCTCAAACTTAAATCAAACATTACCCTCAATGTTTGAGAACAAGAAAATAAATGGAAGAGAAAAACTGATTTTTTTTACCTAAATGTGTCATGAGTTGCCTCCTATGAAGCGTTAAGTTTACCGTCTTCAGCCTGACTAATATACCCCCATACTTAAATGATGTTGCAATGGTACTATAGGGGTACACAATATCAACTTTGATATACTAGATTATTTAGAAATTTTATCTCTTCATCAAAAGTGTAGGACTCTAAGTACGGTTTTAATTGTTGGCCATTGACCTTAAAAATATTTCCATTATTAGGATCCTCCACCTCTACGGCCCCCATGAGGAAATATAGTTTTAACCGCATAGGAACCATGCCAACGGGATCGTAGTTTCCCAGAAAATAGATGAAGCTTGGAGTTATAAAGCAATACCTTTTGATTGGGCTCGAAGGTTTTACGAATAATTGATTTATCGTAAAAAGCTTTGGTACGTTCCTTATAAAATTTTGAACTTTCATAAGCCTCATGACGGAGTTCATCTAACTCAGAAAGTTGAAGCTTTCTCTTGGACCCAGCTTGGTCCATCTTA
The DNA here is from genome assembly GCA_014058105.1 of Kingdonia uniflora. Lineage (NCBI taxonomy): Eukaryota > Viridiplantae > Streptophyta > Magnoliopsida > Ranunculales > Circaeasteraceae > Kingdonia > Kingdonia uniflora. The sequence goes on along the minus strand of JACGCM010001934.1, from coordinate 23,759 downwards.
AAGTTAAAGGCCTTTGTGGCCCAAAGAGCTTCGTGCTCTCATTTTACAGGCCAGTGGCAAACCTTCCCAAAGATAAGCCTATAGGGTGACATTCCAATCGGGGTTTAATAAGATGTTCGATAGGCCCAAAGAGCATCATCAAGATGATCTGACCAGTCTTTGTGATCAGTTCTAACAACTTTTTCTTAAATTCTTTTAATCTCCCATAGGGTGGAATTTACAGCTAGCTCGAGCCAGCAGGGAGTGGAGTTGACATAAGCTCGAGTTTGAATCTCAGAACTACTGGTAGATTTAGTGAAGGAAGGTAAGAATATGAAAAACTCACAATTCTAAGTGAATGTGCTCGAAGTGGAGGCAGCTGGGATGCGAGTGCGAGCTTCTAAGTATGAAGTATTGTGGCTAGTCGCTGACGTCTGATAAAGAAAATGGAGGAGGCCTGTAATAGATAGAATAAAAATATAAATATTGTTTAGAACGAAGTAGCCACACTAGAGCATACCATACTGAGATTGAAGTTAAATGCCTTAGATCACCTTGATAAAAATATGAAACTGAGGGATACGAACGCAAAGTTAGATGCGGACCTATTTCAGACGAAGATACATCTCGATGAAAGGAGGGTAGAATGGGAGAGTCATGAAGAAGAACTTGAAGGGTCACTATCTCTGATCTATCATATGGATGAGTTTATGACAGTGCTGGAGTCTCAAAATTGTGCTGTGCAGTTTGAGAAGCGTTGGGTAGAGGATCGGTATAAGCATTTGAAGACTTCGCTGCAGAAATCTCAAGCTAAACTTAGCGAGCTTATTCTGCCTAAGCAGGTAAAGACTGAAACAGGTAGTGTGTATGATAGAGATATGATAGTAGTGATTTCATTCTTTGTGTCAGAGTTCCAGAGATTGGAAAAAGAAAACGAACTGGTGCATGACGTTGTCATTGGAAAAAGTGCGCAGTGCGACATGGAGGCGATACAGTATGAGTATCTAGGTCTCATGGTAGCCAAAATTGGGGTTCTGAGATAACGTATGGTTAGAGATGAAAAGAAGATCATTACTGGAAGAATGCCAGAGTTTATACGTCAACGGCTGTACGCACGTTATGCACCTGACGTTACAGGACCTTTCAATAGATGTGACAACTCGAGTGATAGCTCTAGTGAGGAGTAACGATTACAGGGATGCGCTATGTATACTAACGCGTATATTGTATAAAAATAAGAATGTCTAGAATGATGATTTATACTAACCTTTTGTTATATCAACGATGCTTTATTGGTCAAACATCTGTTATATAGTATGGTTCTCAGAGGTTACAGATCGTAGAGGTACATACGTGGCTGATCGGTCTGGCATAAGCAACAAACGATTTGTAATGTAATAGATGATCAGTTTGGCCAAAGGAACAAACGATATGTAATTTAATAGAAGATCAGTTTGGCCGAAACAGTAAACGATCTGTAATGTAATAGATGATCAGTTTGGCCAAAGCAACAAACAATCTGTATTGGAACATTGGTGACCTCAGCTGATCTCAGACTGAACCTCTCCCCCCAAATAAATAAAAGGTTGAGTTTCATTTTGAATATTTCAGGAAATAACTTTACTGGTGGCTTCTTGAGGTCCCAATCTTTCCCGCACAGAAACCCAAGAGGCTTCTTGCACATGATCGTGATCTCGTGTTGGAGGTGCCTGCTTAGTATTCTGTAGAGCTTGTAATGTAGTCTACAATATGGCCATTTGATCTTCATGTCGTTGGAGTGTTGTCAAACGAGCTTGTCGTTCGACGTCGAACTCTTTCTCTCAGAGCTCTCGGTTGAAAGTTAATTATCGTTGAAGCTCGTTGCATTTCTCCATTTTAGTGTTGATATTCGCCCATAGCTCTGTATGTTGTTCCGGTTCAGCCGAGAGATCGAGCTAGATTTTGGCAGCTGGTAGCCTGGATGTGACCATGATTGAAATTTACAATAGAGTGATTGAATGCCTTAGGATATCGTGGAAAGGATTTTCTTTCCTAAAGATGGCGCTCAATGTAATGGCCTAATTCCGTAAACTCGAAGTGGCCTAGAATTAGCTCTTACACTAATATACCTGTAACAAAATCTAATTAAAAACTAGAAATGACACAGGTGTTTGCGTGGAAAACCTATGAATAGGTTAAAAAACCACGACTTCAGGTGGAGGATTTTTTTAATAGTGACGTTTAGTGCTTGAGGTTGATATCTTATTACAAGCGATTTCTAGACTTAGAAATGCTTGATCTTGTGAATAAGAAGTTTAAAGTTTTGGAGAATCTAGAAAATATGGTCTTCATGGTGATTTCTCCTGTAATTTTCTGGTCCCTATCTCTTATGGAATTTTTTCTATATATAAGCCTTTTCCACAGTTCTTCATCGTGCTGGACCACATTCTCTGAAAAATATGGTTAGTGGCAGTTGATTGAGTAACTGCTGAGTTCGAAAGAGACAGGTGGCATTGACTTATTCAGGTTTTTCAGTTTGAACTTGACCCACATTTCTTGTCAGTTCGTAGAGTATGTGACAATGTTGACGGGTGAAGTCGTGTGGAGAATGCGTGAGTCAGACAGGGAGGTAGCTCGAACTGGAGACAGATTGATTTAGGTAAGATCGAGGGGTAGGCCTCTACAATCTATATCTCTAAAAGTAGGCAAATGCCTTTTCAGATGAGCCTTCTGAAAGGAGAAAAAGAAGAAATCAAATATATTGAATCTAAAAGATGGCAAAATGATACCTATGAAATTTAAACTTCATTTACTTACCAGCATTGCTGCGAGTAAATCGCTCCCATGACCTCTAAGGAAATACTCCATGAATAACAGAAACACTAAACTTTGAAGCTCCGTGAGCTCCCAAAACTCTCTAATAGAGCCAAAAAAGGGGGAAAACTTAGTGAGGGTGAAATAAGCAGGAGATAAAAACACACATTAGCTTATATGTATTTTGGGATCTAAAACTAAAATTGGGGAAATCAACTCCATGGCAAAAGGCATTCCATTTTCATCCTTAAGTTATAGTCATATGTAACTCCAATAACCACACAATGGGAGTATCTCAAACTTAAGTAGAACAAAGTCATTTGTGACTCCATTAACCACACATTGGTACATTAAGATTATCAAAATCTGTAAACAATTTTTTTTTATACATTGTTGGATTAAGAAATTAGTAATGGCCAAATTCCGTAGCTTGATACTATTAGGAATTAACTATCACACCAATGATCTTGTAACAATATGATACTTGAAAGCAAGAAATTGAAACACATGTTTTAGCGTGGAAAACCTCTGAATAGGTAAAAAACCACGACCTCGTGTGGAGGATTTTATGTAAAAGTATTTTTATAGCTTTGAGTGGATATCTTTATTACAAGTGATATCTAGAATATAGAAATGCCTTTGATATCCTAAAAAAGAAGTTTGAGTAATTTTTTCCGGTCCCTGTCTCTTCTGGAACTTCTCCTTCTTATAGGCTTTTTCTACAACTCATCGTCGTGCTGGGGCACATCTCCCGAGTAATGTGGTTAGTAGCGGTTGAATAAATAACTGACGAGTTCGTGGGAGATAGGTGTCTTTGACTGAATAACATTTTCGGGTTTAGCTCGATGTAGTTTCTTATGTAGTTCGTGGGGTTGGTTAGAATGTCTGACTGGAATGCTGTGTGCTGAAATTGTGTAAACCTGAGATGGAGGTAATTCGAACTGAATAAGCTCGATTACGAGTGAGGTCGAGGACTAAGCCCCTACAATTATCCCCTCGCAACCAAACTCTCTAGTGGCTTTGGTTGGGAAAGAATATGTAAAATATTATAATCTCGAAATGGAGTAATGATGGCATTTGACTGGATGAAAGTTACGTGGTTTTGGGAAGTGATGGGTATTAAATGATGGTGCGGATGTATGTAACGGTTTGAGTTTGTATAGTCGCGTCTGTAATTAATGACAACGCTTGGGAAAACGTACCTGTACAATAAAGTTAGGTTATATAAAGAGTACCTTTATCCCCTTGTTTAGGTAAATTCTTCCATTCGGAACACTCTCTGAAATGGTGAAAACCCGGATTATGGTTCTTGATGAGAGAATTGCGTCTGAAGCGCAATGGTTAAAGTTGAAGTACTTTGGTGATTATTCTCTGGAAATGGCGATCCCAGCGCCTGTTCCTCCGTCATATAGAGGCTTATCAGGAGAGGAACATTGGACCTGTCTCTGCACTCTTGTAGAAGACAAGGTTAGGGCTTCATATGCAGGGAAAGGTGTGTCTGCAGAGCAGATGAACTAATTTTTTATGGCGCCAGGGATTTTAAGGTCGGGACAGCTTCATCTCTACTAACTCTGCGGTGGTGGTGGTTATAGAAGAGGCGGTGATGGTAATGGAGGAGGACAACTGGTAGGAAGATTTTGCTGGGGTATTTCCATTGTGAGTTTGTGCTCTGAGGATCTTTCCATCTTGTTTTGTGGGAGGGCACTGAGTGTACTAATCATATAATACTTGCTTGGAGTTCGACTGTGCTTCATCAGAGCCATGTGAGGAGGGCTTTTTGTTGGTTCCGCTAATTTCTTCACGCTAGGGTGAATCATCACTGAAGTAAGAAGAACTGGACAAGTTGATGCCTCACTGTGCCTGGTCGACCTGTAGCTTTATACATACAGGGAGAACTTGTTATCTATAAAGTACCTAAAGTTCGGTGCTGGACGGATAATATGCTGTCGTATTCCTGTGTAAAAACTTGTTATCTGTAAATCATGCTATGAATAATATGAATTAAAATTGATTCTCGCAAATTTTGTGTATAGAACTTTTCTTGATGTGTTAGTTGAATAACGGTCTGATAAGTGCTGAAACAACTTTCGAACTGCGATGGATAAAAGATCTATGTTTAATCAGAAAATGAAATAGGAATTGTAGAAATATGTTAATTCGAGCTGTTCAAAGGTCGGTAGAGATTCTATGCATAAGGTCGATTATATTACGAAGGGGATAAGTTATAATAAGTGAGTACAAGATCTTGGGCTTCCGTTACACGGTACTAGGTAACAACTGAGTGAAAGAAGTAAGTGATTGGGGAATTTTATAAATATGGATAGGATGACCTGCAAAAGTTCAGGGGAAGGTTAGGATGGTGCGAACTCGATCACAGAGGATTCGTCACGCTGCTGAAGGTCGACTAGCCATAAAAATTGCTGAGGTGCGGGAGAGATTTTTTGGCTCGCTCGGCTATAATGCTGAGTTACCGATGAGGGTGTGCCAGCTCGAAGGATTAGATATTAAGAGTAGAGAATTTGAGTATGCTCGTTACTTCTATGAGTCATTCTTTCGTGTATTCATGAGGGATCTGGCAGAACGACTAAGGGTGGTGGGTCTGATTGCTGAAGTGGAGATAAATTTTGAAGACATGAGGACTGGTGAATGATGCATGTTGTTAAAATTTTCAAGATCGTGATGGATACTATGTAGATGGTCTAATAAATAAGTCAATTGGATCCTCAATAGGGGGGACCTGTTTAGGAATTGTTAAGTAAGCAATTTGAATAAATTTGAATATTTGTATGACTTTGAAAATGGCGTCAATCAGTATAAGTTGGATAAACAAATTTTATGAAACCAAAATACGTGAGTGCAGAAGCTTCTAGCTTTGTTTTGTATAGAAAATAATATAGAGCTCTGACATCTCACAGTACAAACCATCATGAGTGAGGGGATGTTGAGAAAAGATATGGAAAGAGGGTAACAAAACACGTTAATAAATGAGGAAAGTTGTTATGATAGAAAGGTGGTTTCATCGAAAAGGTACAAGGCGTCTGACATGGAGAGTGGAAAGGACGCCTCAGTTCTAGAATCGTGGACGGTTCTTGCGAGGGGCAATAAATTCCAGTCGCATGGGAGAGAAATGATAAATAGTTCTTCTTCGTCTCCAAACAATCGTTTTACCACAAAAGACTTGGAGAGCAATCAATGAGAAAGGCAAAAGATCCGGGAAATAAATCAAGAGTTTTCTGAAGACGATAAACGGTTAAAGAGGGCAAAAGGTTTGGGATTTCGTAGGTGGGAATACAACAGTTTAGTAGGGAGAAAGCTTGACTCTTCAGTCTATTCATATCCGGATATCGAAGGTTAGTAGAGATAATTTTATAGTACGAATATATGCGTTATGCGTAACTTTTTATCAGAGATATACGTTGAATATGTAGATATATACGTATACATAGATGGAAGAATGATAAATACTTTAACCTGCATGTAGGTCGAGCTTTAGAGGCATCTTTGTAGGTCGAAATAATCCTGCAGAATCTGATTAAGATTGGTAGGTCATCTGTTAATGAGGTTTTGACCTCTGGTAGGGCGAACGAGGCTGATAACAAAGGGGAGGGAGGATTGGAACAATTTCCTGGTTTCCTTGGTCAGCTGGTATCTTATCCTCTGGGTTTTAATGCTTTCAGAGAATTTTGTAAAGCCAAGGGGCTATAAGAGGTAAGTGGGGGCAAATGTGTAGAGTTTGCCAGTAAGCAGTTTAGGGGTTGTACAACAGCGGAGGTGGGGGGGGGGATATTTTTACCTTTTGGCAGATTTGGAAGCAGAAAAATGAGATAGGGGTATAGACGAATCGATCTCATTTGAGTATTTCAATGGAGATATTCGGAGTGGCCTTTCAGAGGGTTTTCAGTGTTACCTATCTCAATTAGAGTATGGGTTGTGCCTCCCCCTCACCAATTTGGCGAAGGGGGTAATTAATTCAATTGGGGCATGTCCCGTTTAAATGAACAAGAATATGTGGGAGGTCATAACTGTATGTGACCATCTGAATGATAGGTAGGAAAGGGAGAACAAAGTGAGGCGGATAACCCCTGAGGGCATTGTGCAGTTTTAGGGGGTGAAGTATTTTAAGGCCAGTGGGGGGTCGTACTCCTGCGCGGACATTACTTGGAGTCTTTTTTTCGATCTAAATTCAGCAGGTCGAACATGGAATGAAAAATCATATTGGTGAAGGGTAATTGCCTTCAAAGTGATGACGAGGAATTTATGGACCTTCGATTTAGATCTGCAAAACAAAGTAAGTAAAAACATGCATAGATAAAATTACCGTTAGTTTCTATGAAAAGTATATTTGATAGAAAAATGTGTTTATTGCAGGTGTGAAGTCTACAGTGGAAAGGAAAGAGTCCCTGTTGGACGAGGTCACAGAGGAGGGGACTGAACTCGAACTGGTATTGGGTGAACTCAGCTTGAGTAGAAAGAAGAGAGTTGAAAGTAAGTCAAAAAAGGTTGCAAAGGCACAATCTGCTACGTCGATAGCGGGTGCCGCCGAAGGAGCGAGGCAGACAAGTGGAGACGAGGTTCGAGCTAAAACTCCTAGGTCGGGCAGCTCAGCTCAACCGAACCTTTCGACGAGCAAGATAGCCTAAAAGTTTCCGAAGAGACAGATTAAAAAGGTTATGCCGGCCTCTGGTACCACAGTCAGTGGTGAGGTCGCGCAAGGGAAAAGGAAGAGGGTTAAGCATTTGGGGGGCTCAGGAGAGAAGGTCGCCGAGGTACAATCTATTTCGGTGGACGACCTCATAGAGGTCGAGGATAGGGCTAAGTTTGCTATTCTACAAGGGAAGGAAGATACGAACGAGATGGTAAGTTTATTTATGAGATAGTAATGTTTAATATTCTCGAGCTAGTAACTGAGCTCGATACGATTTTTATAGGTTGCTCGCCTTGTCGAGGGGATTTGGCCCGGCATAGAAGAACAGGAGTCTGAGCTAAAAAAGGCGAAGAACAAACTGGAGAAAAGCCTGGCTCAAACCAAGACTGGCACCCGAAAGAAGTCAAGCAGCTGAAGGCCGCTCATGCCGTGGCGATTAGCCAGTTACAGGTCGAGGCAAAGGCTAATTTCGACGAGACGGCTGTGGAGCGTGACAGACTAGGTCATCACCTGTACTGAAGGGCTACTCTTAGGAGGAGGTGGATGCCATTAAGACTGACACCTATGTCGAGGAAGAAGAGGAGGAAACAGGATTACTTGGGGTTGTGGACGGTTTGGATGGTGTCTCCCCTCAAACAGTGCTTGATAGCCATGGGGACGATGTGGAGCTCCCTGAAGATGTGAGTGAGAAGGTAGGGTAGACATGTTTTATCTGAATATTTGTATGTTGTAAACATTTGTGGAGGGAAGGAACTGCTGCATGTTGACTTTGTTTATAAATCTTTTTGTAGGTAGTTAAAGAGATGAGTCTCAGGATAAATGACTTAGAATCTGGACTTGCCAGGGAATTAGACCTCAAAGGCCCTGTTGTCTGCGCAAGCGGAGTTGCAGGTTAGATTTGAAATAGGTTGTTCAATCTTCATGTATACCATCGCTAAGTTAAGTAAATAGGATAGAAATGCATAGCAAAAATCTAACTCTATTAATACTAAGTAGGATATCGAAATTGTGTACCTTGTATGCCAAAAGAGTATTAGTGAAGTGTTCACCTGAGAATGGTCCTTAAATGTTTTAACCTGAAAGTTATTGGGAAACAGATGCCAAGAACTGAAGTATTTTCCCAAAATGTGGTATATGTTTGTAGAAATGATACATTATGAATCGAACTGTACTAAAACGTCGTCAAATGTCTAAGGTCGAATTGGATGCATCTTGCGCATATGAGGATCAAGCACTCATGTACAACCAGGAATTTGTGAAGTAGTTCGATAAGATGAAGGAGGTAAAAGAGAACTTGGAGGATTGGTTCGTAAAAGTACACTTCAGATTAGAGAAGTTGAATTAGGTCGCCTCTGATCTGACTCGTCAGGTCGAGGAGAAAGGTTTCAGGATTAAGAAGGGATTAGAGGATTTATCCGTGGTGACAAAGTGTGCCGAGAATCTTCAATGCCAGGTCGATGCGTTGGCTGCGAAGGGTAAGTAGGTGGATATAGCTCAATATCGAATCCTGACGTTAGAACGAACTGAAGAGTTATGTCGATCTGATCTTAATAGCTACAGGATCGAGCTGGAGAAAATGGGACAAAAATTCATTGAAAATGATGACGAGTTGAGGGTAGCTCGAGAGAACCTATCGGCGTCAGAGGCTGCAGCTGAACATTTGCAGACAGTCCTCCTTGCCAAAGATATGAAATTCAGAGAAATGCAGTGTAGGTGTGACTACTTAAACGAGAGAGTCACTCTACTTAAAGCTGAAAGGGATCACGCCATTGCTCGTGCCAAGAAAGCTGAGTCTAGAGAGCACTCAGGGGGAAGTAGAATTGTGAATAAGGCTCCTTTAGTTTGAGGAGATGTCATTAGTCTCTCAAATCGCATTAGAGAACTAGAAGGTGATGTATCTCGAATTTAGGAGCATATTCAGAGGGGAAATGCAGACCTGAGGGAATGTCAGCATAAGCTGGATGCTGCTCTTATCAGGGAGAAAGATTTAGAGGGGGAGATACGAGCTACGGATGTGCTACTGAAGAGAAAGGATGATCTATTGAAGGATGTACCAGCAAGAGAGGGGTTAGAAGCTGAGATTGAGATGTTTCATTCTCGGTAGTAGAATTACAAGCAGCGAACTTGGCTGAGTCGAAGTAGTATATTGTTAAATTGGAAGAATACATCTCTCGCCACGATAAGATTTCTGAGGATAAAAACGCTTGGAAGGATACTTATGTTAGTGTAAAGGCGCGCCACGAGAGGTTGAGGGTTAGGTTCGCAAAAGCGGTAGTACCTAATATGTCTCGATCTGATTTGTTAATGGTGATTGTTGCATACTTTGTAGAGGAAGCAGAAAGGCTAGAAGCAGAACGAGATACCTTGCTTAACACTCTGTCAGATAAGGGATGCACCTGTGGAGCTGAGATAGATCGAGGTAACTGTCTGGGCGTCATGGAGACCCAACTGGGACCTCAAACTGCTGATTTAGTAGAACGAGGTAGGGCTGCTATGACCCACAAACTAAAAGATAGACCTCTTGATGATGTGGGGGAGAGCATTGCTGATACTCCACCGATTGGAAAGATAAGTAAAAATGTTGCAGATACATTGTTATAGATGAAAGCTAGTATGACCATTGCTTTATCTTGTATCTGGCGGGATCCTTGATATAAAACAAATTTTTACATTCGTTCTAATCGCAAAAAAGTAGAGGGGTTGCTGGACCAAGTGTTAACCTTGACCCAGGCTTATAGGAATATCGCAGACATATTGAAAGAGATGAAAGCTAGTATGACCTTTGCCTTATCTTATGCCTGGTTGTGTCTTTGATGTGAGGCAAACTTTTACACTGGTCACAATCGTAAAGCTGTAGAGATTCAGTTAAACCAAGTTGTATGCTCGATCCTGCCTACCGTTGTAGACCAAACAAGTTGTAAACGATGAAGACTAGTATCACCTATGTCTTATCTCTTGCTCGGCTCTTTCAAGTTGAACAAGTTTTTACACTTACCTTCCTCGCAGATATGTAGAGATTCTGCTGGACCAAGTTGTATGCTCGATCCAGCTTACTGGTGTAGACCAAACAAGTTGCAAAAGATGAAGACTAGTATTACCTATGTCTTATCTCTTGCTTGGATCTTTGAAGTTGGACAAGTTTTTACACTCGCCTCCCTCGCCGATATGTAGAGATTCAGCTGAACCAAGTTGTATTCTCGATCCAGCTTACTGGTGTAGACCAAACAAGTTGTAAAAGATGAAGACTAGTATTACCTATGTCTTATCTCTTTCTTGGATCTTTGAAGTTGGACAAGTTTTTACACTCGCCTCCCTCGCCGATATGTAGAGATTCAGCTGAACCAAGTTGTATTCTCGATCCAGCTTACTGGTGTAGACCAAACAAGTTGTAAAAGATGAAGACTACTATTACCTATGTCATATCTCTTGCTTGGCCCTTTGAAGTTGGATAATTTTTTGCACTCGCCTCCCTCGCCGATATGTAGAGATTCAGCTGAACCAAGTTGTATGCTCGATCCAACTTACTGGTGTAGACCAAACAAGTTGTAAAAGATGAAGACTAGTATTACCTATGTCTTATCTCTTGCTTGGCTTTTTGAAGTTGGACAAGTTTTTACACTCACCTCCCTTGCCGATATGTAGAGATTCAGCTGAACCAAGTTGTATTCTCGATCCAGCTTACTGGTGTAGACCAAACAAGTTGTAAAAGATGAAGACTAGTATTACCTATGTCTTATCTCTTTCTTGGATCTTTGAAGTTGGACAAGTTTTACACTCGCCTCCCTCGCCGATATGTAGAGATTCAGCTGAACCAAGTTGTATTCTCGATCCAGCTTACTGGTGTAGACCAAACAAGTTGTAAAAGATGAGACTACTATTACCTATGTCATATCTCTTGCTTGGCCCTTTGAAGTTGGATAATTTTTTGCACTCGCCTCCCTCGCCGATATGTAGAGATTCAGCTGAACCAAGTTGTATGCTCGATCCAACTTACTGGTGTAGACCAAACAAGTTGTAAAAGATGAAGACTAGTATTACCTATGTCTTATCTCTTGCTTGGCTTTTTGAAGTTGGACAAGTTTTTACACTCACCTCCCTTGCCGATATGTAGAGATTCACCTGAACCAAGTTGTATGCTCGATCCAGCACACTGGTGTAGACCAAACAAGTTATAAAAGATGAAGACTACTATTACCTGGAGAGTTAGGGAATTCACCTACGAGGTCTAGTGCCCATCATTTGAATGACCAGAAAATCTTGCTTGCATGGAGCTCGAACGCGGGGGCACGTATCATATTTCCATGTCTTTGGCAAGTGTTACACTTGTGGGAATATTCTTCTGCTTGCTTGCACATACCGGGCCTGAAAACACCTTGAGTTATCGCTCTATTTGCTAATGACCTACCTGCGGCGTGGGAGCTACAAGTTCCTTCGTATAATTTGCGAAACAGCTCGTCTGCTTTTGATTTTGAGAGGCACTTGAGGTAAGGCCCTGTAATGGATAGACGGTAAAGCATTCTGTTTTGAGTAATATAATATTTCGAGTTGTTGATCAGCTGTCTACGTTCTTTCGAATCTGTTGGAAGTGTTCTATCGCATTTGTTTTCGACACTGAGGTAATCTAAGAAAGGCTTTTGCCAATCATCCTTTCCCCATTTATCGCCCCCAGTGTTGATCGTGCATACTGATATGCGATCAATGCTGGGGGTTGAAATGATTTCAATCTGGAGATATCGAGCTTCTGTACCCAAGACCCTGGCTAGATATGCCAAGGAATCAGCGTGTCTGTTCTCCCCTCGAGAAAGATATTTGAGAGTCGCTTTTACGAACATACTCATCCTATCTACAACGAGGGCCACATATTCGATCATCTTCCCATTCTTCTTGTACTGCTCAGAATAATGATGAACGATGAGTAATGAATCTGTGTAAACTGAGAGTTCGGGGATGTCGAGCACAAGAGCGAGGTCAAGTCCGTGAATGAGAGCTTCATATTCGGTGACATTATTTGGGGCCTCGAAGTTTAGGCGGATTGATTTCTCAATTCTGTCATTTGAAGGGGTAATCAAAATGATCCCGATTCTTGACCATGTGGGTCCTGCTGATTCACCGGTGAGAAGTCTCCACCCTGATGTCGTGATCCAGACAGCTCGTTCATCAAATGGCTTCGTTGCCAACTAATCTTCATGTCATTTGTGCGCTGTCAAACGAGCTTGTCATTCAGCATTGAGCTTTTTCTCATGGAGTTTGTGATCTCTTGTCAATTGAAGTTCGAGCTCGGTGCATTTCTCAGCTTCGACATGGAGATTCACCCGTAACTCGGCTAGTTGTTCTGGGTCCACATAAATTTTGAGCTGAGTTCTTGCGGCTTATCGTCTAGCGGAAACCATAGTTGAAAATTGTAATGAAAGACTGCCTTAGGATACTGTGGATATGCAATCTTTCCCACAGACGGCGCCAAATGTAAAGGCCAAATTCCGTAGCTCGATACGATTAGGAATTAGCTATCACACAAATTATCCAGTAACAATATGATAATTGAAAGCAAAAAATTAAAATAAATGTTTTAGCGTAGAAAACCTCTGAATAGGTAAAAAACCATGACCTCGTGCGGAGGATTTTTTTATAAAAGTCTCTTTATAGCTTTGAGTGGATATCTTTATTACAAGTGATCTCTAGAATATATAAATGCTTTAATCACGTAAAAAAGAAGTTTGAGTAATTTTTTCCGGTCCCTGTCTATTCTGGAACTTCTCCTTCTTATAGGCTTTTTCCACAGCTCTTCGTCATGCTGGAACATGTCTCCCGGGTAATGTTCTTAGTGGCGGTTGAATGAATAACTGACAAGTTCCCTGGAGATAGGTGTCTTTGATTGAATAATATTTTCCGGGTTTAGCTCGATGTAGTTTCTTATATAGTTCGTGGGGTTGGTTAGAATGTCTGACTGGAATGTTATGTGCTGAAATTGTGTGAACCTGAGATGGAGATAATTCGAACTGAATGAGTTCCATTACGAGTGAGGTCGTGGAATAATCCCCTACAATCTATGACTCCAATAACCACAGATTGGTACATCAAGATCATTAAAATCTGTAAACACAATTTTTTTGTACATTTTTTGATTATGAAATTAGTAATTTATCAAGAAATACATGAGAACACAATTTACATCTCTCTCATATGTCATGCTACCCTTTATATAATAGACAAAGCCAAATGGACACTGAAGCATAATTCTCAATAAAAATCTACACTAAATTTACATATATTATTACTTCATTTTCTTTCATATTTCCATATCTTGTAGTAGACCAACACCTTTCAATAACTAAGAAGGGAGACAATTGAATCTAAAAAGAAAATTGGAAACTGCAAAACTTTTCCTGGTTCCCTATTTCTTCTTATACTCTCAATTTTGGCCCCTTATGTGCATATTCTTTACTTTTACCAATGGTTATGATGTTGTGGATAGAGATTGGTTTACCCTCACCATTGACCTGATAGCTCAAAAAATAAAGAACGACGTAAGGCTTTAGTAGTAAACAAATTATGGAAAATTAAAATAATCAATTACTATATAAATGTGAATACATGGTTCCTCAACTCAAGTAAAGATTACCTCATTGCTACTGTAAAGTTTAAGGCTTAAATATAACCAATTTTAGTATATTCAAGTACAACATAATCTGTCTTCGATTTATGTCAAAAACCCCTTGAATGCTACAGATGATTTGCAAATTGCATAGATTAGTTTACTTACCAGTTTTTGGGTTTATGAGAAGGCATCCCTAGATGAGTGAAAATAAATTAAAATAATCTTGTAACATAACATATTTACTATCTTTTACTTGACAGTGAACTCAGTAGAGAAAAGACCTATTCAATGACTTCATCAATGAACTGGTTGTGGCATTGTGGTACCTTTGTTTGTTATTACTTTGGTTAGCTGTAACTTTTCACCGGTTAATGTTATGCTTCAGCCACTTAACATCAAAATAATCTTCTGATAAAACCCAAAGCAATTTTAAATCTTCAAAATACACGATAAAGTTATAGTGGCAAATGCCATAGAAGACATGGAACTTAGCAGTTTGATGGAGTGTTATTCCTCAATCCAATGCAATCAAAAAATAAAAACTTATATATTAACTTACTACTCAAATTACAAATTTCAGTAAAATCACTCGGAGCACGCATTTTACTGCATAGTAAATTAGAGAAAAAACTTGCAAATGACTCAATCAAGGTAGTAACATCGAACCTCTAAAAAGGTGAACCAATTATTGCCTAGAAATTACCATTAAATCACACTAAGTAGATAAAAGCATATGAATCACAGATAATCCAAATTCGCATGACAATTGGATAATCATCAAATTGAACTCATTAGATAGAACATTAGAATCTCTTTAAACCAAACCTGACATTTAAATTGATCTTCATATACGATCCTAATCTCAATTCTTCAATGAATAAGTACCACCCATCAACATATTCTGTAATTCCCCAAATCTAAGAAAGAAAAGTTTTGTGCACAGAGAATGGAGAAATGTAATTTAGTAGAGAAAGTTAAACTTAATACAACACACCCTAATTCAAAATGCGATTGAGAGTAAAAGAGATCAGATTACTTACTTGAGATGATGGTGATTTGTTACTGTGAGTAGTACTTCCATAAGAAATATTAGAAGAAGCAATTTAGCCGAAACCCACCATTAATCCCTAAAAATTCATATTGAATCGAACTGAGATGATCCCACGGCAGGGAGTGATCGGGGACAAAGTCGAAGCGGTAATTTACCAGAGAGAGAGAGAGAGAGAGAGAGACGGAGAAGGGGGTAGTTAATTCCAAAAATATTCTGCCATTGTTGCCACTTTGGAAAAGAGCCTTGGTCTTCAGAAAGAGTCGCAAAGCTTGGAGAAATGAAACAAATGTTAAGGTTTGGAAGGAGAGGCAATTTTAAAAACCCTGGTAGAGTTGAATAGAGAGTTGTCAGAGAGATAGACGAATTGGGAGAGATAGAGTCGTGATAATTTGTTAAGTGAGAGAGATGTGTTAAGACTAAAGTATATTTTTTATGTATTTTGTCTAAACTGCCTTTAAGTATGTTTCCCTTAACAAATCTCGGCCGTCCATCTCTCTCTTTTCCACAAATCTCGGCCCCTCGTTATCTTTGAGACAATGGAAAATTTGTCTATTTGAAAAACATCATTGTGTAATGAAATATAGATATAAAGTGGGACAATAAAATACTACACATCTACCATACGCATGCCCTACTCATTTAATGCAGCATGTGGTAACTCTTTTAAGTTTTCCTTGAAAAGTGCAATAGTTCCTACTGCATATGTTTTAAGTTTCTTCTCTAAGGTGTATAATATTTGTTGTATCTGGTAATCTAATATTGGAGCTTGGGACATTAATTAATGTGCTGTATTAAATTTTTTCTTAATTTCGTTTTGAAATAGTAAGATTTAATACCCATTGGCAGCATCAGCTAAATATTCTATAAGACCGTTTACCTCTTTAGTAAAGTATTATGAGTACTTTTTATTCTCTTTCAGGTTTATTTTTGGTACTCATTATCGATACGATTGGAAATTGCAAATAAAGCGTAAAGGAATAGAGTGCGAAAAGGGAAAAATACGTAAAAATTTATCAATTACATCCTTCTTTCACCCCCTTAAGTGAAGGGGCGGCCACAACTTCACTGAGAAACATAGTTTTCTCATAGGTTAGTTTTCTGAACTTAACATTTAGAAGGGGATCATGACCGCTCCGCCTCGGCACTAGGAAACTAAAATCGTGTAAACTGTTCATATACATGCCGCTCTTAATAATTTTTTTTATTATGTTTGGATTGACCTAATTATGTGTTTAATATTTTTTTACTCCAACACTTGTAAAGGTAAAAACTGTTAGAGACTTGCGGGATTTCCTCACCCAAAAAGTTCTTTAGCAAGTGGAACCACCCATTAGGGATTCGACGAAATTTGTATCACATGAAAATTAAACGTCCCAGACCTCTAAATAACTTACATTAAAATAGAGTAACATGATTCCCACGGGAAGTCATTACCCAACAGATATGTGTGCTGAACGGGGTACAAACACAGGTTCGTAGGATATGACCCCAACCTAACACTGTGAAATAGTGGTTGTAGGTATGTGACGTCACCGCTCCAAGTGCTGACGTACGATAAGGTGACTCGCTCGAGCATGAGGATTGAACATCTACTTTAAGCTGGTACTAGCATAGTGACGCAGGTGAGTATAGGAACCAATGCCTTCAGCCATCCACCCCAGTCAAAGTAGAAAGGGCGACCACGTTGCCAAGTCAACTCCATAGTGGACCAAGTTAAACCAATTGAAGAGAAAGATAATCTACCTCAAGTTGACCTTTTTGCTGGGCTAAGATTTAATCCTGCACCCATGGCTAAAACACTAAGAAATTATTGGACCCCAGTAGTGAATGATATGCCCTCGTACATTATGTTACCTACCGTCATCGTAAATAATTATGATATCAAGCCCAGTGTAATCCAAATGTTACCTACTTTTCATGGGATTGATTCAGAGAACCCATATAAACATGTCTATGAGTTTAAGAAAATTTGTAGGTTCCCTCGATAACAATACTTCATTGAAGATTCTATCCACCTTCACCTATTTCCATTCTTTTTGAAAGATAAGGTAAGCCGGTGGCTTGAATCGTTGATACCAGTGACTATCAAGTCCTAGGAAGAAATGGAGGTAAAATTTATTAACAATTTCTTCTCCATGTTAAGAACATTCGCAATTAAGAATAAAATTAATGAATTTATTCAAAATGAAAGCGAGAGTATTCATGAAGTATGGGAGAGATATAAATCCCTCTCCTCGCAATGTCCCCACCAAAGTGTTAAGAAATAGTATCTTGCTCAAATTTACTACGGAGGTATGACGTCTAAAAATTGCTATCGGCTAGAGTCTTTACATGCTGGAAAATTTCAAGACCTTGAACCCGATAAGGTGTATGAAGCGTTTGTGACATTAGCTGAGAACTCCTAACAATGGGATTTTGATCCCCACCACAGTAATCCCACCTCCAGGAAAGGTGGATTGTTTGAGGTGAGTGACAGAATGGCCATAAAAGCCCGACTGGATTGTCTTACCTAGAAAATTGATGCTTTGACCTTAGCTCCTGCTAAAGTCAACCAAGTTCAATAACAAGGCTGCACAGTCTATTATGATGTCAAACATGTGACTCAAATGTGACCTTTGTAAAATTAAATGAATAATGATAATCCAGAGCATGTAAATGCTATGAGCAACATATACAATATACCTTTTAACCCATACAATCCAATTTGGCAAAACCACCCAATTTTTTTTGGAAAAACAATCAACCCAGTTCGGGCTTTGAAGGACCATATGCCTATAAGAACCCCTCTCATTCCTATCCTCATGCATCTCAACAATCCTTCCAATAATACAAATAGTTCCCACCCATTCTACCTAAACCGTCTTTGGAAGATAACCTTGCTATCTTAGTGCAACAAGCAGTGGAAAGCCAAAAATAAGTATTGCAGTTTCAGTAATAAATGATGCAATTTTAATAACAAACTTTGTTGCATCAAAATTACACTTCCTAATCTATCTGTAGTCTAAAGAATCAGATATGTCAGTTAGCAAATATACTGAATAAAAGAGTACCAGGTAAACTTCACAGCCAACCAGAATCTAATCCAACAGGGCCACCTGGATTCTCATCCAACTTAGGCCTTAAGCATCTTAATGTCATTACCACCCTTTAAAGTGGTAGACAAGTTGATAACCTAGTTGAAATGCCTATAATTGAGCGATCACTTGCTTTGATTGATGATGAGGCATGTGCAAGGGTACCAGTTGCCATCAACAACTAAGAACCTTCTAAAGAGTTGTCTACCTCATCCACTTCTGTCCCGAAGGCACATTTTGAACCAAAAGTACCTTATCCGCAATGCCTTCGTCCAGCTAACAATGGGATATAGTTTGAAAAAATATTGGAAACATTTAAGCAAGTTTATATAAATATTCCAATACTCATTGCCATCAAGCTTGTCCCTGCATATGCCAAATTCCTTAAGGATGCGTGCACTGGAAAAGAAAGCTCAATGTTCACAAGAAAGTCTTTTTGACTAAAGCACTAACCCCTCCTAAGCTCAAGATCCTTGAAGCCTAACTATTCCTTGTAGGATTGGAAATCACAAAGTAGAAAGGTCACTACTAGACTTAGGTAAAAGTGTAAATGTCCTGCCATACTCGGTCAACCAAAAATTGGGACTCGAAGAACTTGAACCTTCCTGGATGACACTTTAGTTGGCTGACTGGTCAATATGATACCCATGTGGTATCCTTGAGGATGTCCATATTAAGGTCGATGATCTTATTTTTCCTGTAGATTTTGTTATTTTGGACACCGAAGATATCACAAACCCTAGTTGTGAGATCCCCATCATATTAGGTCATCCATTCCTCACCACTTCTCATGCCATTATTAATTGCTTTAGTGGGGTATTACAAATATTAATGGGTAACCTGAAGATCAAACTAAACGCTTTCAATAATAATACTCAGGTCCCTGATTTTGATGAAATGTCTGAGCTTAATATGATTGACTTGCTAGTTTAAAACTCTTTCCCTAAATATTTTTTTGAGGACCCATTAGAATCATGTCTTGTAAACTTTAGCAATTTTTTTGATGAAGATCCAATCATTGAAGAACTTAATGCTTTGCTCGGCACAATGCCCATTTTCAATAATTCTAGATGGAGAACTTGGGTAGAACCTCATAAGCCATCCATTACTTTACATGTTCCATCCATGATTAAACCACCACAACTAGACCTAAAGTCATTGCCCGAAACTTTAATGTATGCCTTCTTAGGTGATTCAAAAACTTTACTTGTGATCATAACTTCCAATTTTGATGTTGACTAGGAAGATAAACTGTCGAGTATCCTTGGAAAACACAAATTAGCCCTTGGGTGGTCTATAACAGACTTGAAGGGGATTAGCCCAGCCATATGCATACATCGCATCCATCTTGAGGAAGGTGCTAAAAATTTACGCGAGATGCAACGGCGGTTAAATCTCACCATGATGGAGGTGGCTAAGAAGGAAGTCCTAAACCTATTGGACTCAGGTGATATATACCTCATTTTGGATAGTAAGTGGGTTACCCCTGTTCAGGTTGTATCCAAGAAATAATGGATTAATGTAGTTGAAAATGAGAATAACAAATTAATCCCCACCCGCATAACTACCGAGTGGCGTGTTTGCATCGACTACAAAAAATTAAACACAGTCACGATGAAAGATAATTTTCCTCTTCCATTCATTGATCAAATGCATGAACGGTTAGTCGGAAAGAGTCATTACTGCTTTCGTGATGGCTATTTAGGGTATAATCAAATCCCCATCATCCCAGTGGATCAAGTGAAATTTACTTTCACATGTCCATATGGAACATATGTTTATCGGCGTATACCATTTGGGTTATGTAATGTACCTGCTACATTCCAACATTATATGATGAGCATATTTTCTGATATGGTTGATGAATTTCTTGAAATCTTTATGGAAGACTTTTCAGTGTTTGGTGATTCTTTTGATGAATGTCTTCACCATTTAGAGCTCTTCTTAGAACGATGTACAAAAAATTAATTTGGTGTTAAATTGGGAAAAATGTTACTTTATGGTGACGCAAGGGATAGTTTTTAGGTATATCATCTCCAACAAAGGGATTGAAGTTGATAAGGCCAAGATCGACATAATTTTTTCTTTACTTTCACCTCGGATAGTTAAGGCCTTTCGATCATTTTTGGGACTTGCCAAATTTTATCGTCAGTTCATCAAAGATCTTAGCAAAATTTCCCAACCCTTGTGTAATTTACTTGCTAAGGACACTGATTTTAGCTTTGATGAAGCATGTTCAGGAGCTCTTGAAAAGCTCAAACTTTTATAAACTTCATCCCCTATCCTCCAACCGCCAAATTGGGATCTTCCTTTTGAGTTGATGTACGATGCCTCTGACTGCGCGATTGGAGTAGTTCTAGGGTAGCGAGTAGATTGAAACTTCATGTTATATACTAGGCCAGCCATGCACTCAATGATGCATAATTAAATTACTTCACCATTGTGAAGAAGTCATTGGCCATTGTGTTTGCCTTAGAGAATTTTTGGCCTTATCTTGTGATGAACGCTTTTTCAAGCGTTACTTAATATAATACCCCTCTCAAGTATAAATTTACCATTGTAGAAATTGTAGAGTGCAGGTCGTACCACATAGAGTTTCAAGATGCAAAAAACTAATCCTAGGCCGATTAATCAAATATTTGGTATTTTCTTCAAAAATAAGAGAAAACTAAGGAAATAATATCAAATTAAAAGTAGTTAGTCATGACTAAAATTCTACCCAACGGAAATAACAATAGATCAAATAGTTTTACAAGGAAGATTTATGTACCAAAAATCCCGAGTAGGGCATTTTTAGTATAAATGTTAACCCTAGATCCATGATTATGCTTCTATGGTTTAATCATTAAGTTTTGCTAAATCCGATTTGGAGGAGAAATTTAACCAACTATGGTTAAGCTTAGTTGAATTTCTTCTCACGTGTCTCATCCCTTTATTGACCTAAAATCTAACTTAGTGGTTACGATCTCAGGTTTAAGAAGCCTGTTGAGTATCTTGCATAGCTTGTAATGTAGTATGCATGGTTGTTATCTGGTCTTCATGTCGTTTGAACGCTGTTAAACGGGCATGTCGCTCAGCTTCGAGCTTCTTCTCACGAAGCTCTCGATCAATAGTTAACTGATGCTTAAGCTCATTACGCATCTCTGTTTTGGCGTGGAGATTCGCCCATAGTTTTGTAAGTTATTCCGGCTCAACTAAAATATAAAGCTGGATTTCTGTTGCTGGTCGCTTGGAAGTGACCATGATTGAAATTGGTAGTAGAGTGATTGTATGCCTTAGGATATCGTGAAAATGATTTCTTTCCAGCAGACGGCACTAAATATAATGGTCTAATTCTGCAAGCTCAAGATTGCTTGGAATTAGCTCTTACACCAATGTTCCTGCGGTAAAAACTAATGTAAAGTAAGAAATAACACATATGATTTAGCAAGGAAAACCTCTGAATAGGTATAAAACCACGACCTCGAGTTGAGGGTTTTAGTAATAGTGACTTTTATTGTTTGAGGCTGATATCTTATTACATGTGATCTCTCGAACTATAAATACTCAATCTTGTAAATAAGAATTTTGGTGTTTGATAATCTAGAAAAATATGGTTTTCTTGGTGATTTCTTGTATATTTTTCTGGTCCTTGTTTCTTATGAAACTATTCTTTATATAGGCCTTGCCTGCAATTTGTTATCGTGGTAAAGCACGTTCTCTGAATATATGTGGTAAGTGGTGGTGACTGAATAACTATTGAGTTCATGAGAGATAGGTGTCTTGGATTTGTTCATGCCTTTTTATTGTGCTAGGCCCTCGTTCTTCAGCAGTTCGTGGTTTAGGTGTCAATACTGACCATTTATGTCGTGTGTAAAATGTGTGAGTCTGATATGGAGGTAGTTCGAATTGAAAATAATTTGAATTGGGTTAGATTGAGGGATAGATCCTACAGAAATAGACTGGTTTTTCAACCTTTCCCTCAAGCCAAATGAGGACCGAGCTGATACAATTGTCTGTAACTGCAAGGTAGATGATCAGTTCTTCATTATCTACTGGGTGCTCATGATGGGAGACTTCCCTAGATAGGTTTTGAGTTCCTAAACAGCTGCCTCGTATTTTGTTGTCCACTAGATCACTTTGTTGGGCTAAACTTTTCCTCGTTTGGTACATCCTCGGAGTAGTAAATAGCCACTGACAACGATCTAAGGACTTAGAGACAAAATGATTAATAATAGCAATCTTGCCTGTAAGTTTCTGTACGTCCTTCTTTGTTGTTGGTGAAAGCATGTTGAGGAGAGCTCGAATTTGATATGGGTCAACTTCAATCCCCTTCTTGCTGATGAGATGGCCGAGCAACTTACCTGAATATACTCAGAATTGACATTTATCGGGATTGAGTCATATTCTGAAAGATTACAGAATATTAAAGATTATAGAGAGATCTATAATATGGTCCTTTGACGGTAAGCTTTTGCACAGAAGATCATCGATGTAGACTTCAACAATTTTCCCCAAGTGTATTTTGAACATTATTGTCATTAGTCATTGATAAGTTTCTCTCGCGTTCTTCAGTCCGAAAGGCATGACTTTATAATAGTAAAGTCCCCTTTTAGTGATAAAAGTGGTCCTTTCTTGATCGGCTTCCAAGAAAGGTATCTTATTATATCCAGAAGCAGCATCCATCATAGATAAGTGCTCGTGACCCACTGTGGAATTGGGAATTTGATGAATGATTGGAAGAGGGAAAACTATCATTCGGAGTGTATTTGTTTAGATCGGTAAAATCAACGTAAACTCGGACCTTTCCATTCTTCTTTAGAACTGTGACAATATTGGAGATCCAATGTATATATGGCTTCTCGAATAAATCCTACTTTGATTAATTATCGATCTCAATGTTGACCTATCTCGAAGGCGAGGTGAGAGTCTTCTCTATTTTGCTTGACCACTGTGGCATTGTTATTGATGCTCAATCTGTGATATGCCTTGGATGGAACAACTCGGGGCATTTCTTTGAAAGTCCAAGGGAAGATGTCTTGATTCATTCCTAAGAAGTGAACGATGTCTTCCTTGTCATTATGGACCAGCTTGGTTCTAACATATGTACCTCTGTTGGGTTCATCAATGTTTATTTACTCTGTAGGTTCCTTGTTGAAGGTTGGCCATTGATGTGACCAGCTTTCTATAATTGCTATGTAGCATATCTGTCAGATGTGTTAAAAATGGCAAAAACGGTTTTTTCGCAAGCTCGAAAGAGCTTTGACTACATTTGATTTCGTAGATGCCACGTTGTGCTTGAAGCTTAGTGCTTGATAATATGTGGAAACGATTGCTTCCATTGTGGATCAAACAGCGGCCCATAATCCGAGATGGCGAGATTTGGCATTGATGATGTAGAATAAGACAGGGATTGTGCTGGTCCACGGTGCTAAGTAAGATGATCTTACCCACATGTTCTTCTATGGAACCATTAAGGCCACTGATATCGATGCCGCTTGAAATAACTTATCAGCCAATCCCATTTGTTCGATCGTACTCTAAAAGAGAATTTCAAAACTAACTGCCAGTATCAATTATCATTGTATACATGAAAATTTTCTTCATTTTTAGCATGATAACCAGTGCTTCATGATAAGGAAA
>JACGCM010002068.1:0-41809 GCA_014058105.1 Kingdonia uniflora | reverse complement strand
ATCTAGTATTCCGAATAGACATACCATTTTTTGCTCCAAGTTTCTCTCCAAAATTCTGTTTTTTAATTAAAAATTGGAACCCACAGTGTTATTGTATTGAGAGAAAAGAAAAGAAAAGTAGAAGATAAAATATTTGTTATGGACCTATAAAGTAGTATGCACCCTTCAAATTCCAAATTCGCAAACCTTTGAAAGGTGAGCGTGCCCAAACACTATACCCATGTTGGAGTGAGCAAACACCAAATTCCAAATTTTTAATTCTTTGTCATGTTTCTTGCTACTGTACAGGTGATGAAATCCCGGAATTCTCTGTAAACATCCAAAACCATATCTAATAAATCTCAAAATTGAAGAGAAATAAGTGAGCCCGTTACATCAGTATTTTAGAATTGCATTATTAGTTATTATTGAAGAGAAACAAGTGAGCCCGTTACATCAGTATTTTAGAATTGCCTTATTAGTTATTATTGAAGAGAAACAAGTGAGCCCGTTACATCAGCCTAGCCAAACCGACCCAGGGTTCTCTGAGCCCAGTGTAGTTCAAAACTGCGCGGCATAAAAGGACGGCCAGGATGTAGCTAGTTGTTCAAATCGTAATGGTTTACATACTCTACGGCATATACAACCGATCAGAACATGACAAGTGGCATACCCTCATTGTTCATTTGTGCCGCGCAATTCTAAATCGACCTACAAGGTTCGTTTTTTTTAGTCTGCAACTGCGTGGCATAATTATTTACAAACCCACCCTATGGGTCTCTGAACCGACCCCAAAGTTCATTTTTGTGGTCTGCAAGTTACCAGCTGGACAAGACGACCTTGCTACTGGGTGGTCGGTTGAGGGATTTGAGAGTCGCTACCACACAGGCAACCGACTTACTGCTGCATATGCTCTTAGAGCACTATTGTCTAAGTAGGCCTTGGTCACTAGCTATTGAACCCTACATGAATTATTCTTTTCGCACATATAAAACAACTCCCGACTCTATAGCTAGAACCCGCAAAAGTGGGCGCTGCTGGTATTGCAAATCATGTTTTTTATTATTAATAATAATTCAAAGTGAACCTACGTGGCATGTAAATCATCAAGTAGCGGGAAACGTCATCGTCTCTTTCCCTCTGTTTATTAGTTAAGCTTTTTAGAGAGAGAGAGAGATACAAACACAACAACAACAACCTCAAATTTGATTTCCATCTCCAGCAGTGAAAGAAACTAATTGATTCATCAACATGGAGGAAGAGATGACGTCATTCACAAGAACACCAACTCATCGATACGATTCTTGGGTCTCTCACCGGACTCTCGACACCCTCATAAGTTGGGCCTTTCGGACGATCATCGCCCTTCGGTGCAGAGAAAGCCTACTGAAGCGCTCGTGTTTCCGCGGTCTGGTGCGTCGTCTCACCAATCTGCTCCTGTGAACGTACCGGTTTGGCCTAAGGGGGGTGACCAGTGATCGGTCGAAATTTAAGGAGGATGAGGATGATGATGAAATGCTTCCGCCACATGAGAATGTGGCGAAGTCGATGTTTGAAGGAGTTGGGAGGACACTTAAAGGAAGGGATCTTCGTCAAGTTAGGAACGCAATTTGGCACAAAACAGGTTTTCTGGATTGAATCCCTTTTTTATCATCATCATCATGAATCTGTAATATTACGCCTTTTTTTTACATGTTTTGTAGAATGCATGTTATAATAATGGGTGCCCAATTTATATGTCTAATAATATTGGAAAGAGATTGATAGCTTCCATGTATAATATCGTATATATCGTGCTATGTGCTTATTAGCCTGTGTATCTTTAGTGGACAGTCTACAATGGATCCATATACATGTGAGATTGATCTTATAAGTGATAATAATATGGCTAATAAACCTGTGTCTTCACTGGATAGTCAAGAATGTACTCCAAATACATGTGAAATTGATCTTGAAACTGTCCTTAATGGGCTGTCTAAAGAAAGGAATTGAGTTTAAAATCGGTGAAGATCAAAATACAGTATTACGAGTTTGATTTTGCTGGCAGAGTTTACCCGTCAGCTTGGCAGAAGTTAAAAATGTGAGGTTTGGGAGTTGTGGGACTAAGGTATGTCAAGTTTGATGAGGGATTTTCGCTAGTGTCAAAAGTGACTCTCAAACCTCGAATGCTCAAAGTCTAGGTGCTTCTTGGATTGGTTTGAGATTAGCAAACCTGCACTTTCTTTTTATGATTTTGTGGAGTTTCTACTTAGAAAATACTTGGATTTGTTGTTACTTACTAAAGAAATGGTGAAATGTGGCTTAGTGAATATATTCTTTGAGGGTATGTAACTCTATATTTCCATTTCAGGGATGGGTGCTCAAAACCCCTATTACTGCTTTCACTTAGTAGCTGCACTTGCATGTCATAAAAAAACTGCATTTCACCAGATCCCCATTGGAGCTAAGGGGTTTTCAAGAAGATCACCTAATAGAACATTAAAACTCAGAAAGGGGGCAAAACCAAGGAAAGAATAACAAGGGTCAACATGACAAAAGGCTCGCACCGGATGAGGTCAAGATGGCAATAGAGGCTTACAGTGGATGGTAATTATGAGTTTAAGGTCGAGATAGTCCTGAGTTGGCTATGAAGATGGTTGCCCAGATTAAGTGAATTCCATATTCTGCTGTAGTAGTTGTTTTGTTATATAAAGAGGATGTCAGTGCAAGCCACATTACAAAGGAAAAAATAATATGCAACACGTACATTTTTATTTGATTTAAAGATGTGTACATTGGAAGGGCACATAGATACAATTATACAAAAATGAGAGTACTTTCTCAGAAGAGAATATAAACCCGAATCTGATAGATTTATGCAGCCTAAGGCCATTTTGTGAACTCAAACACCTTGTAGACAATATCAAGCCCAGTAGGGATCTGCCACACAAAGAGGAGGACATTCAAAGTATTCAAGGCAATATGGAGACTCCTGGCTGTTTCATTTCCTTTCTGCATTAGAGGTACAAGAGCTGCAGCTGCTGCCCATAAAACTGTGATTGCTGCTCAGACCGGAAATATTTTTGCAACAAAACCCCATTAAGACGAAGCAGTGTAGATAAAAGCAGATAAATAGTGAGGAACTAAAAAATAAAAAGGCATTTCGGGAACCAATTATAATCAACAGCGATACAATATTGAATTGGAAGTTTGCTTCCATTCCAAGTTCATAACCTCATAGATAATTGTAGTCTGAGTTCTAATTTACCTGCTCCAGCATATAGATGGGGTCCTGGGAATAGTTTTCCAGTCCTAATATATGTATTGACACCTCCACCAATCGCCTCAAAGACACCAAACGCCAGTAGAACTGAACCTGCATTGAAGTGTCTATCCTTGTATGATCCCTTCACCAACTCTTTCCTTTCCTGTATTTTGCAAAGTTGCAAAATCAATCATATACTCACATATTCATTAGTCTTCATATATGCATGAACTACACTGAATAATGTTGGAGTTATTACATAATTCCAAATTTGTTCGAAAGATTCTAATCCTGATTGGTGTTAATATCAATCAACTCCAACTATATGAATGGACTAAGTTCATTCAGCCACAACCAAGCAATCAGGATATTAATTCGAATAGACTTTAGCCATTCGGCCTAATCTATTCGAACAGAAAAAACAAGCAACTTCTACAGTTAAATATAGAGCCTTAGAACTATATGAAGTTATTGTTTTCCGGTAAGACAAAATGAATGGACTAAGTTCATTCAGCCACAACCAAGCAATCAGGATATATCAAAACTGCTAGTTTATTTTACGTCAAGATTAGAAACTGGAATTCCAGAATATATTTATTACCTCTGTGAGCTGCTGAATTTTAGCCTCAATGGGCGATGCTGTTGCCAGTGCTACTGGAGTTCCTTCTGGTGTAACTGGGACAGGCTTCACTTGCTTCTTGAGCTCATAATCTCATTCTGTGTTGTCCTAACCCTTCGCCATTGCCACCCCAGATACCCAGCCATAATGTGTAGAAGAATAGACCACCCATTACAAGGGGATGTACGAGAGCAAGTGTTCGGCCCTCCAACAAACCCAATTCCCGCCAGCAGCAAATGCATCCTGTTCAATACATCATATTAATGTAGTAGTCTAGTAGACAATCAAAATCACATTAAGTAGTAGTTATAGTTAGTTACCTGTGGGTCTAAAAAGAATGGCAATGTGAGTGCTGTCAAAGGGAGATAAGATGCTCCATAGAGCTGTAAATGTAGAGATTTGTGGCTGTTTAGGGAGATTGGGTTTTGCTGATTTGGAGAGACTGGGTAGTTCTGCAAGTGTTTGCAGAGGTTTACGTCGGAGACTACGGATGTTGAGGAGGCCAAGTGTGGTTGCCATGCTGCTCACTCAAAGGGAGAAGATAAGGAATATAGGAGTGGGCTGTAGGACTACTCACTTGGCCACACTTGCCCAACAATCTATAGGTAATTGGGGAGCAGATTCGGATTAGTGGACACTCACAAACCGGACACTCAAGTCACACTCAAAATGAATTAATAGAGATGAGTGACTTGGAGGGGTGACAATTGTTAATAATTGGGTAATGAGATGGAAATGAGGTCTGGCTCTAACTCTTTTCCAAATAACTTTAATTTGAATTGAAGAAGGAAGCCGCCGACAATTAGAGGAAAAAATTCTTCTCTCTAGAAGACCACGACACTCAATAACCAACGATTTCACTCAGCCAAGTTGGATTGTACTCAGTAACCAACGATTTTAGTAATTGTGAGTTTGCCCAATATATTGACAATAATTTAGTATTTGTGAGTTTACCAATACATCGACAATTATTTAGTAGGTATCTGACACCTCCACAATCATTTTGTAAGAACATCAATAGCAGGTGGCTAAGTTAGCGAGCTATGTAATATTAAAATTAAAAAAAATATGACATATAGAAAATATGTGAAGGGTAGAAAATTGATCTTCTTCAGGATGGGGATGGATGTCAGAGAGGAGTTTTATTTATTATTTATAATAATAATAAAATGTTACACACAACTCTTTAAATAAAATATTAAAAAATAAACGCCCAATAATTGGCGCACAACTCCTCTATTTAATTTAATAATGCGTTTTGTTTACAATTTTTTTTTTAATTACTTCACACAATAGGCCAACTCAGGCTCGCCACAGATAGCCACTGATATTCTCAATACGAACATTATTTGAGCGATGGCAATCCTGCAAAAGGAATTTTTGGCTTGCTATATTGCTACCCATGCTCTAAATAGTT
The DNA here is from genome assembly GCA_014058105.1 of Kingdonia uniflora. Taxonomy (NCBI): domain Eukaryota; kingdom Viridiplantae; phylum Streptophyta; class Magnoliopsida; order Ranunculales; family Circaeasteraceae; genus Kingdonia; species Kingdonia uniflora. Next base: position 36,550 of record JACGCM010002068.1, on the reverse strand, counting down.
TGGGCTTTGAGATGCTCTTACAACATGACAAAATGGCCGGTGCCCCTCGAAAGTGATCCTCACCAAAACATCAAAATCAAAATACCCATCTCTCACTCCTTTCCTCGAAGTTATCAACTTCAAATAAATCGCAATGCACAGTAACAACAAGGAAGCTACTTGGAGTTTCCTCTCACGCGGCAGCTATGCACACATCTCATTTTGTCGTAACAAACACTCGCCAAAAACCATGACCTCCGCGAACACTGATTTCTCTCAAAACCGACGCCTCTAAAAAACCACTCACTCACTCACTCACTCTTTTATTTTCTTTATAAACAACAACACCAACAACAACACTCACTATCTCAACCATGTGTAGATCATCAAATGATATTCACGGTTTCTATCAAACAGACCGTGATCGATTAAAAATCAAAGCATTCTATCTCCGTCTCAAAATCACAAAACCTCATACTAATACTAATACTAATACAATCACACTCTTGTATCTCCCTCGTATTAGCGAGAACCCACTTGAAATCAATGATTCAAAGGTACGATCCGACGTGGCAGCGTTCGTGACTCTCCACCGAGTCAGATCGGCGGAGAAGAAGAACAACAACGAGGTGGTTTTCGCGAGTAGGGATGTTGTTAAAGCTAGTGAAGGAGTACGGTTTGAGGTGTACGCTAAGGAGGAGAAGGTGTTAAAGGGTATATTTAGAAAAGATGAGGTGGACGAGGAGTGGTATTTGGAGTGTAAGTGTGAGATGGAGGGTGATTTGGGTATTAGTGAAGCTGAGGTTTGTGTTGTGAGAGATGGACACGTGGCGATTAATCAGAAGGTTGAGATGTTTGTGAAGAGGTGTAGAGGTTTTCAAGGGCTGTTGGAGGAGATACCAGAGGAGAGAGAGACTGATGTTTGCGATTGTTGTAGTTGTGATCACGAGGTGGAATCCGACGGTGGAGAATGCATCTCGTACGCCTCGGAGGAAGAGGGGATGGAGAGTGTAAGATGGGCCGTTGATGTGGGTATCTGGGTTATGTGCTTGGGTGTTGGTTATTTGGTATCTAAGGCTTCCTCCAAGAGTTTAAGACGGAGGAGGATTTTTTGATTTTTGATTTTAGATAGATAATTCTTGTGTGTAAATTTGTAGCTGTAACAAATTTAAGTTTATTACATTTACATATGAATTGGGTTTCATGCATAAGATAAGATGCTTATTGTGTAAAATTTGAAAGTTGAAGACTATCAACATTAAGGGAAATCGAGAAAATTAGAGAGGAATCAAAGATAAAGACTTTCACCAATATTTGAGGGTTTTTTTTTAGACTAGAGGTATCCTCAAACCGTCAATTCCTGGCTACATCCCATATGATTCGTGCAATAGCCCGCAAACCACACGAACTGGGCAAAACGACCCACTACAACCTCGAAGTCCACACGTAGATGGGAATCGAATCCTTGACCAACCTCGTAATGTCTCACGAGAGCACAAGGGACCAGCCACTTAAGATATTGGCAATTGGTCAAGGGTTCAATTAGATTTAGGGACCATTTTTATGATATGGGGAGATTAGATTTAGGGCACCAAACACTAAAGGAAGAAGAAGACTTGTGATATATGAGGAAATTAGATTTAAGGAATTCACGGCAATATGGCCCATTATTCTTTTGGTGTACGCGTATCATGTCATGTGTCCCTTATTTGACTAAAAGTTAGAACACCCACAACAGTAGGGTGGGTGGATTTACCCAAAATCAGGGTGAATTCAATCCACCCCACAACAGTTGATATCAAAATCAAGGTGAATATCACTCCCCGCAGTTCATAACTGCGGGGCACAATCAACGCACAGTTCTGAACTGCGCGGCATAATCAAAAACATAATATCTGGCTATGTGTCTCGATCTGGAGCGTCCATTACCAAACATGCAGTTTTGAACTGCACGACATCAATCCACTCAGAGGGTGGATGGAGAATCCGCCCACCTCAATGTGAAAAATGGATTAACACGTCGGATATTAACCTAGCTGTTGGGAGGTGAGTTTGTTGAGAAGAGGGTAGATTTTGAAATCCACCTTGCCCCGTCAGAATTAACCTAGCTGTTGTGGATGCTCTCAGGCCCAAATGCTCACCCTGGAAAAAGTTAAGGCTTAACAACAAAAGTCCTTCACCTATCTTGAAAAAGTTAATTGTATTAGACATGCAATGCAGAGGGGTCATGATTTTCACTCCCAATTTTAAAGTATGATTATTTGGAAACCATGTCCAGGTTCAAAATGTTGATAAATGGGAAAAACTTAACAAATAAGATTAAGATGAAGACGAATACTCCAAGGCACGACAAAGTCGTTGTCTTTTAAGAAATGTTTCCTCCCTTCTTGTCTGAAGCGTGAGAACACAATGGGATGAAATGAAAACCTGTCTCTCAAGTCTCAAGATACAATGGAGAATGCTGAATTCGAGTTGTGTGCGACTCAATTCAACCAAACTAAAAAGCACTCTGTGAGGCCAATGAAAGAGAAAGAGAGAGATAACTAAAAAAAAAAAAAACCCGATTGTGTATTGTAGTCTCAATAAGATCGTCTCTTCTAAAAGACACAACTCAATTGCTTTAACAATAAAGTCACACCCCAATTTGAAACACTTCAAACTGTCATAACTGATATACACAATAATTTCCTCTGTCTGGATAGCTCGACCCTAGTTCACAGCACACAATAATTCGAACGGCAAAACAAATATTAGAAAATATCTAACACAAATTTCATCAATCAATGATAAATAATAGTTTGTCCGTCTCTCCAGTCTCCACCAATATATTGCAACAAAACTTGAAAGCTTACTGTACAGTACCACATGTCATGAATCCACGTCAGGATCTCCCTCCCTATTTCTCATTCTCTCTCCAACAACACAACGCAACGTCGTTTGTTGCCTAAAACAGTCAACTACTACAAGAGTGGTTTCAGACAGACAGAGAGCGTTTTTAGGTTTTCCGTTATGGGAAGAGTTGATAAATCGAGGACTAGTTTCTCCACAAATCCATCTGATTACAAGCTTCTTGAAGAAGTCGGTTATGGTGGTAGTGCAACTGTGCATAGAGCGATCTATCTTCCTTCTAATGAAGTCATCGCTGTTAAATGTTTGGATCTTGATCGTTGCAACAACAATCTCGTGAGTTATCAAATTACTTGATTTCGATCTCATACATACTTGTAACTATAGTTGCTTATTTTTGTTATTATTATTTCGAAATGAAGGATGACATACGAAAAGAGGCGCAAACAATGAGTTTAATAGATCACCCTAATGTAATTAAGGCGTTTTGTTCGTTCGTTGTTGAGCGAAGTTTGTGGGTGGTGATGCCTTTCATGGCAGGAGGTTCATGTCTTCATCTGTTGAAGATGGCGTATCCAGATGGATTCGAAGAGTCTGTTATTGCTACTATCCTTAAAGAAACGTTAAAGGCTTTGGACTACCTTCATCAACACGGTGACATCCATCGCGATGTTAAGGTCAGTACTAAATTTATTTACAAGTAAGACTTTAATAAATTGTTAGTAATTGGTGAAAGTAAAACATTTCTTTCATGCTTTTTAGCTCAACCTTCTCTAAAAATTTCGGTATCAGCTCGGCCAAAAGAAAATGAAGTACATCATCAAACTAATAAAAAACCTAGAAGACAATCGAAATCCTTTGTGGAGGTAGAATAATTCCACACAACCCAACCCCCACATGCACAAATGTAACAGTCAAACCCTATATACTAGTATTACCGCTAAACGGTTGGGAGACCGACGCGATGTTTTTTTTAAAGCCACAAAGGTGTGCCTTCGGCACTACACCTCTTTAGTATTACCGCTAAAATAACTACAACTTAAGTTACTCTACTATTCAAGGATTTTGTAGTCCTTATATATTGGTGATTACAGGGACTGTGTGTACAAAACATAAATCAAGTACGAGTAATTGATTTTCCTTGGTAAGTGGTCCTTATCATCCATTAATATTATCCATGTAAATGAATTAAAATGGTGCTTACAAAAAGAAGAAAAATAGAATTGGAAATGGTATTGTGTAAATGTATAACACAAACAACTATATCATCAACAATAGACCAACATCCCTATACAAACTACACTGGATTTTCTGCAATTAACTACTAAAGGCCTACTCAATTCCTTCGCTCTTACTAAAATCCCAGTTAAAACACACCATAACATTAAATCCTCACACATCCCCTAACACAAACAGACTTGAAAGTCGAAATGAAGTTGTGGGGATCAAAAAACCCCACAACCCCAACTTCAACCATGCAAATGCAAGTGAGAATCCTCTCAGAGGCATTTCATCAAACAGGTTACAAATTAGCTAAGAAAACCAAAATAAAGAACTAAAAGAAACGAGAATTTTAATTTCACAAGCAATGAAATAAATATTTTAAACCTCGAGTTTCCGATTAACTAACGATACAAACACCAAATTCCAGGCATGAAACAATTTTTTCTTCTCTGTTCTTAGATACTCACAAATCCTCTTGTAACTTCGAAATGCATCTGCGAAATCGAAAATCAAACAAAATTGCACTTCGATTTCAGAGATTTAAACGTAGAAACAATTGTAAGAGAAAAGTTTGTTCTCGAATACAAACCTATGAACTCCAATGCCTTGTTCTCAGCCTCTGACCTCCATTGTTGTATAATTAGGTGAAGAAGAACAGTTGCAGAGTGAGAAATGAAGAAAACTAGAAATGTTCTCTCTCCCACAGACATAACTAAATCAATTCCAATTTACTGAAACACAAATTGGAGAAGATGAGAAAGCCTAACTAAACTCACGGATTTAATTGATTGAACCCTTGGGAGACAAATCGAAACCCCAAATATGGTTTTCATGAACATGAAGTTGAGATAGCTTCACCGATCATCATGATTCATATCCAATTAAAATTGAGGTTTTCAATTTCAGATTCAAGAGGCTCCATTGATGAGAGAGAGAGAATAGAGAAAAGATGAGAGTGAGAGTTTAAAGAGATATCCTTCTAGCCTGTGATTCAAACTTAAAATTGCAGGGTTAATTTCGTAAATGAACACGGCCAATCACCAGACGCTGACGTCAGAAAGTCATTTTATCTCCATATCTAATGTAAGAAAGACCTCCTAACGTCGGTCTGATTATAATAATCATATCATACAATAACAAAACTTCAAGATTTCATCATTTTACAATAACTAGTACTTCAAAGTTTCAGTTTCCGAGTAACTATTTCTATCACATAAAAAGTAGTTCATAACAAAGAATATATCAAGTTCAATATTACAATATATATATATATATATAAATTTGATGGATAAAAACGAGCACAACGCCCAAACACAAGCGCGACGAAGAACAATAAAAATGCCTTAACATGAGGTAAAAAAAAAGGCAAAACAAACTCTACGCCAAGATCCTCAAGTGAACTCGTGATAGTCTCACAGGTAAACAATGGTGGCACAATATTATACTATCAGTAAGTTCACAAGACAATCATCAACATATACCTGGCTTGTTCCTGCAAGTATAGCATATTAAACTACAAATTAAACTGTTAGTTTAATATGCAACAAGTTATGAAGTGTTTATAATGTTTGATTAATCAGAACAATAAATGCACTAGAATGGAATGACCTTGGTCATTGAAGTATTGAATGCGCCACGATACACTGATATGTACTATGTGTTCTAAGCAAATAAGTCGGTTAGTAATAATCAAAACTTCAGTTAGTGGCAACTAACATTTGGGGGCTACTACACGAGAAAGAACAAAAACTGTAATATATGGGGTTTATTTAGAGATTAGACTTTTCATTTGAAGTTCAAAGAGATTGCAGTGTTTAATTCATGTTAAATCATCCAATAAAATCATCACTATATGGGGTTTAGGATTAATTAAGAATTTGGTCCAACATTATCAGGAATTGTTGAATTCAAACTTCAATGTTTCCCCCAACTTCTCATGGTTTTGAATTGTTGAATCATCCTTGCTTATAACCTGTTTGAGGAAATGCCAGAACAATAATGCTTTGAATTTGCTCGTTAAAGGCTTTGGGAATATGCTGACGAAATCTTCATAATTCGAGTCAAATTTTAGGGGATGCATGTTAAAGGCTTTGGGAATATGAAGACGAAATCTTTATAATTTGAGTCAAATTACTAGGGATTCGTACTAGTTTGTAAAATGGAATTACTGGGTCTGAATATTTCTTTATGTTCCGGAAGAAGGTGGCTCGACAATGCCTCTTTCGTTGAATGGTTGTACAATTTCTCAACATCCCTATTTGAATTAAATTTAAAAGATAATGGGAATGGTGAGAAATCTGTTGCCTTACCTGATCTAGATTCGAGGAATTAGATGGGGTGAGCTGAGAAAGAATGAAATGAGCTCCTTTCTCTTTTGTGAAGGGATTTTCACACATAGTAAGCAAATTTTGAACCCCATGCAATCAATCATCCTTGGGGAATTCTCTGTGATTTCAAATACAAGGAGTAGATGCAATGCCAGAAAGTACATCACGGAGATGAATGAACAGCACAAAAACATCCTCCATTTCCCCAACCTTCTTCATTATAACCAGCTCTTTTACTCCTAAAGGAGATTCTAGGAAAGCTGGCCTACACTTCTTTTACATGCCTCAATATACATTATCCTGCAGAATCTAAACAAACTTCACCTCGCTTCAAAATATAGTTAAAAAAGGAAGTCATATTCTGCGCTCTACACTGCAAAACTAACTATGATAGCCAACAACGAGATATTACAACCTTCGGTTTCATGGCATCAGGAGCTATTTTGCTACTACTCAACCCATTTATTAACTTGGGTAGCTCTTGCCGCAAAATCAAAGATCACAACCTAACCATGCAATTTTATTTTAAATCAACCCATAGAAGTTCTCACTAACTCAGTCAAATCAGTTAATGCTTTTGCATTTTCACAATTTTTTCAATAAAATCAACAAATGCTTGCCCACTAATTGCAAATATTAGCTCAATTAGTGTGAAAATATATACATTTGAAACTGCCCCATTAATGCATTAGACCCAGATCTTACAAACTTTACCTGATTATTTACAAACAGAAATGTATAATGAATTTGTCCCAAAATCAGGGCTTTATACTAAAAGGTTATGATTTGCAATCAAAGGAGAAGTATAAACGTGGTCAAATTAACTGAAACCCAAAATGAAGAAGAAGAAAGGGTACCTTAAGCAAAGAGGACATTTCGTGAATACTCAAAAGCTTCTTCAGTTGTTAATGGAGGTGAAGACTTTAGCTTTTGTTCATGTTTTGAGATCTATAGAGAAGAGGGCGGGACGAGGGATCGAGAGAGAGGGGGCCAAAATTACAAGTTTTACCCTTATCACGATTTTAAAACTGAGGAGTATTTTTGTCAGTTCAAAATTTAGGCAGTCGTAGCTCAGCAAAGCCATTTCGCGCCCTCTCTAGCGCAAATAAGACCTGACGTTGGTCTTGATTAGTATATTAACTGCAGTTAGTTATTAATATTTTATTGAATATTTTCAACAATAGTACGCACTCTTTACAGGCTGGAAATATCCTTGTAGATGCGAATGGGGCGGTGAAGCTTGGAGATTTTGGTGTTTCAGCTTGTATGTTTGAGGGTGATAGGCAACGGACACGAAATACTTTTAAGGGAACTCCTTGTTGGTAGGACATCTCCTTTTTCACCAAGCTTTAATTTTCTAGCAAATACTCCCTATGAAAAACAACATCTACTTCCTCCTTTGTTCTTGTTTTTGTGCTTTATTTGGAGTCTAAGATTAAGAGGGCTTTTGCTCGTTTCTTATAATTGACAGGATGGCTCCTGAGATATTGCAACCAGGATGCGGATACGATTTCAAGTAAGTGTTGATCTATCTATAAAACATAGACAAAACGCAGACTAGAGCATGAGTTTTTTCTTTGTTTATTTATTGATAAACCCAAAGTTTGATTTTAGGTGAGAGGATAGTGGTTAAATGCTCATACTTGGGTACTTCATGACAAGTGAACTAGCTTTGCATGTATTAAAAATACAAAGAATGCTCATATAGAATGCTTACCTACGTCATCTTTCACAGAGCTGATATCTGGTCATTTGGAATAACGGCGTTGGAATTGGCTCATGGTCATGCTCCCTTTTCGAAGTACCCTCCGATGAAGGTATTACCACAACTTATGAAGAAAGTGACACAATAATCCCACACTCGGATGACATAGATGCAAACCTCTTATGTTATTGCTATGACGCCTTTGACTTTTCTCTACTCTCTCCTGGCTGTAGGTTCTTCTGATGACTATCCAAAATGCGCCTCCTGGACTGGATTATGATCGGGATAAAAAGTTTTCGAAGGTATCACTAATCTTTATAGCTAGTTACATATTGTCTCCTTGATGGATTTCTTCATTTGCCTAAATTCTGCCATGGTATAAATTGGGAATGTAGTACTTTATATGAGAAATCCATGCTTAATTGCTGTTATTATTATTGTTATTATTATATTAATAATTATTATTAATTTGTTTCAAAATGAACTCACATGTCAAACTACATCAAGCTTGTAGCTAGTGAAAAATTCTCTTCTGCTAGAATGAGTAGGAAATATGAATCTAATTTCTTATAAGAAAACTTTCATAATACCATAAACTTACTTACTCCATTTACTATCTTCAAGAAGCGGCTCATCTAGCATAACTTGACCGTCGCGTCTAATGAAAGTGACAATCACACACTTTTCACACAAAAGTAGACCCTGTTAAAACTTCAAGAGCTCATCCAAACTCCCAGGCCTATCGTTGAAATGGAAAAATCGTCAATCTGCCTCTTCTTTTCGGAGACATCAAGTATAGAAGATATGTCTTTGATCTGTATGATGGATTTACTCGTAGAGTCGTAGTTAAGAGCAACAGTTTTCTAGTAGCTGCCTCCAAGTCAATCTCATACATATCCAAATGCAGAAAATAGGCAACAGTCAAGTTGTTTCTTTTGGTCCCAGGTTGTCTGCACATGATACAATCTCTTCACAATGGTCATCTACTTTCCTAAAGAGGCTATTTTTAAACAAATGTAAAACTTTTTCAGTTTCATCTTTGCTTACACGCCTTTGTATACGGTTAATTCTTTCTTCATGCATGGTTAATTCTCTCTTCAAATTGACATTTTTCGCACATTTGGCCGTCTCATGGCCAAAGAACCACAGCACCTCAATCCTTTCAAAATTTCTTAGTTAAGCTGCAACTCCAGATCCAAGCTGGAGGTTTCCAAAGAATACCCTTCAAGATGTTTTGATGTAATCAAACAGTGGACTGCATCATAAAAACTACACGGCGTCCATTAGGTCATTCTACAAACCATTATGAGGCTTTCCGATGGAAATTTAACTCATTAGAACGAGTAAAGGACAACATTCTATGATGGATCTAAGTACTTACAAGGAACATGGCCTTTACTCATCGTCCTCATACTTTTTTTTTATGCCAACCATTCTCAAAGTACAAAGTTCATCATACTGCGTTTGACGACATAGCCAATTAGGTGGCATTATTATGCAATAATATTCTAATTAGTGGAGTTCCAGTTGTGATCAGTCTTTCAAAGAAATGGTTGCCATGTGCTTGGTGAAAGATCAAACGAAAAGGCCAACAACAGAGAAGTTATTGAAACATTCCTTCTTCAAACACGCAAAACCTCCAGAGGTTTCTGTGAAGAACCTTGTGACGGACTTGCCACCACTTTGGGACTGTGTGAAAGCCCTTCAGGTTTCCAACTTACCGTTGTAAGACAATTTTCTCTTTTCTTAGGTTTTGGTAAATAACTTAAGCACTTATTACCTTATTTGCAGCTGAAGGATGCCGCACAACTAGCCTTAAAGAAAATGCCTTCAGCAGAACAGGAAGCAATGTCACAGGTTCGAAGTCCTGCTTAAAAATAATGGTGTATATACTGTGCATATGATTTGCGTGAGATTTAGCCAATTTTGTCGACTTGCTTATATGCAATGCTTCAGTGGTCTTATAATTATATAAATGACAATGTGCAATGCTCTTTGGTATATCATGGACGAGCGTCGTGCGCCCACGATCCCCGTATTTTTAGTTTCCTTTTTAGCAGTCCTTTTGGGTTAATAATAGGAAGTGAACCTCCTATGGGGAGTTAGTTCTTTTCTTTTAGTTTTGTGAGTTTTAGGGGAGAACTAGTTTTGATTAAATAGATCTTGCTTCCGCACTTAGTTTCTTTAACTTTTTTTCCAGAGCGAGTATAAACGAGGTGTTAGTGCATGGAACTTTGATGTTGAGGATTTGAAAGCCCAAGCATCGTTGGTATGCCACTTTTAAGCTTCCCAAGAATGTCTATAATAATTTTGTCCGTCCCAAGAGCATGAATGAATTTCTTTATTCTGGAACAAGTGAAGGTCTAAACTGCTTGCATTGCTGAGAAAAGTTGCTGATTTCACGATCTTCCTGTAGGTTCAAGATTACGAGGATGTGTCAGAAATAAAAGAGGTCGATGAGAACATGAGATTGTTAGCTAATGAGAAGGTAAACTCTTCTCTCGTGAGGAGAAATTTCTTACACACTGACTATACCTTTTGCATTAATTAAGTTCTTTTGTTTTTAAAAATGAAAATTTATTTCTCCTTAAAATGCTATTGTATATTATTTACCTATACGTACCTAAAAAATAGATCTGAAATAGTTTTTTCTTCGTTTTTCGCAAGATAAAATATAAAATATTACTATGTCAAAACATGGGAATGTAAAATGTATTTGTTTTTTCTCCTCCTAGCAGGAATAGAAGATCCTGTTTTGATCTTTAGAATGTGTACATTTTGACTCTTATCGACGTATGTGAATCATGCTGGCATACATCATTGTGGCTGGTTTATTAGGTGTGGTGGGGGTCAGTTTGTCTGACATATTGTAAATCTGTCAGACACTGATGCCTGTTATATGTCCCTATTATGTTTGTTACTTAATCCGATTTTCACCAAATTGTTTTGCAAACCCGAATTTAAATACAAAACTAACAGGTCAAATGCAAACCCGAATCCAATTGAACATTATGATATGCAATCCAATTAAGAACACATCTACCATAGCAATTAACCTCTCACTTATGTTTCACAGAATGCATCTACTTCTACATCCATGTCTGGGAAATTTAATATAAATGGTGTTGACCGAAGGTATGTGTTTTATGGATATATCTATATCTTGATAGGTTTGATATCCAGTAGAATCCTTTTCACAAAAGGCCAAATGGCCTTTGCTCTCTTAAGTACTGTCTTGAAAACGTGTGCTTTATCATGGTTTCGTTTGCCGGATAAGAGTTATTTTCTCACACACTACTAGATGTTTACATGAATAGTCAGAAATGAATGCGTATTTAAATTCCTATCTTTCTACTCGTTTAGCATTTTACACATACCCTTAATTTGCTTAAGTCGATTTTCATTTTCTCGTCACACATTGCCTGTAGAGGAAGCATAAGCGGTGCCAACTTTTCACAACCCGAGTGTTCGAGTACGATGCAGGACATTTCAGAAACTCATTCACTTGATTGTAGCAACCCAAAAAATTTTGACGGTCATGAAAAATATGGACCAGTCAATGGGTCCGTATTGTCAGGATCAGACAAGGACATAGTGCAAGGCCAACCAAAAAACCAATTATGCAAAACCCGTCAGTCACGGAGTGGGCCACTTATGCCTAATACTGTCCTTAGTCATTCCATGTCGGAAAGAGGCCGTATCTCTGAAAGGTATGCTTTGGTGCCTTTATTTGTTCATCTACGGGCAGTTATTTTTTCCTTCCTTTCTCTGTTTTAGTTTTCTAAAATTCTAGGATTAGTTTTAGAAATTTCCCACGAAGGTAGGAGGTGTTTGAGAAACCACCTAGTGTTTCTCTTACCAAGGGCTACCTCCCCTCTTTAACATTTTATTTTTGATGGAAGTTATGTTTTGTTTGTGAGTTTGAATAATGAATTGATTATTGATGTGATCCTTAGGAGTTAGTAGCTAAGTAAAAGTGGGATATATATTTAATATAGACTCTAGGAACATTCTTGACTTGCATTAAATGACTCACATCAAGACTTCACCAAAATACTGGTAGAAGACTAGAAACTAACTATCTAGAAGTACTAATATGCATAAATACTTTTTATTGGACCTAGACATGCATTAACTAACCATAACTATGACAATATACATCTAACTATTACTTAGCCAACTAACTCCTAAGTATCACCTCAAACACCAACACTCGTCTTATTTTCCTTATTTCCTTAGTATCACTAAATCATTATTATACTTCACTGCCACTTTATGATAGAAATTTCAGCAATTCTATAATTGGTATTTCTATGTGCCCAATGTAATTTTTGTCATGTTCCTTGGGTTTGTTCTTATTGTCAGGTTTGAGTGCGAAAGTCAATCAACAACTGAAAAATGTAAGCGTGATGTACGAAAAGCACCCAGCTTTAGTGGTCCATTGATGCTTCCTAACAAAGCTTCTTCAAACAGTTACTCCGCTCCAATACGTTCTTCAGGAGGTAATGGAGTTCGTAGAAATTTTGAACTATCTCGTTGTGATAACCAATCGCCGTTTTACTCACCCTCTTTATTTTACAGGGTTTTGTTCACTGGAAGATAAATCGAAGGCAAACCTGGTTCAAGTTAAAGGTCGATTTTCAGTCACATCCGAAAATATGGACCATGCAAAGGTATGTCCTGTTTGTTTGCTTTTTTTGCTTAGTAGTAAAGGTATTTCGACTAACTTAAATACTGCTTCCTTAGGATATCTCGTTAAGTACAATTCCGAGAAGATCACAAGTTTGTAACTATACTTAGAAGTTTTTATTATTAATTAACGTAACATGACTCAAATTCTTTTTTGACATTTTATTACTGTGCAGGGTTCACCACTAAGAAAATCTGCCAGTGTGGGTGATTGGCTTCTTGATTCTAAACAAGTGGTCCGTTCCCGCCTCATTATAATCTATTTATAGTAGATTTTCTCTTATTGAAGCACCCTGCTCCGCAATAGAAAACAAAACACAAAGAAAGAAAATGAGAGGAGATCTCTTTTAAACTATATCATGAGTCTCTACTTATTACAACATGCTGTGCCCTTGGTAGGAGCTGCAGATGGAGAATTTGAAAAAAATTATATAAGAATATTCTTGACGGACCAATGATTAGCATGAGTGGGACATTGATAATTGGAACTGCATATTAGGCGAGTGGAAGTGCCCTTAAATCTGCTTTTACCTTTTGAGGGTGGGACCTCCAACACACTTTCGAAGAAGATTTTCAGTCATGCCATTGAACATAAATATTTGCAATACCAAAGTTAATATACAATTAAAATCTTTGTAGTACTAAAATTATTTCACTATAAATATCTACAATTCTAGAGGTATTTTACACCATAAGTATTTTAATACTAAAGTAAATTTACACCGCTGTTTACTTTTTTGATTGGACTCTGTCCCACTTTTAAGCCTAGTTAGATTCTATTTTCAAATGTACGATTTTATTACTAATTTTATGTTTGGAACTTACTTATTGCATGCACCTTTTCTAGAAATTAGTACTGGAACACCTTATAATTTTTTTTTTCATTTATTATTTACTACTTCTCAGCCTGTCAATCAGTCACCCAAAGAAGTAAGCAACAGTGCTTTATCAGCATCATTTCTAATGCCTTATCTTCAGAATCTTTTTCAGCAGACTGCAGTACAACAAGTAAGCAACAATGCTGTACCTGTTTCATTTACTCTCAAAATATTGTCTGTGTGCCATCAGAGTTTTTGGTTAAGAGCATCCCCATTGGGTGTTGTCAAGTTACCATGACTTAAATGAACAGCTCTTAACTTGCTGTAAACTTTTTTAGGCGGTCCAGGCAAAGCTTAGGAAAAATAAGGTGTTAAGAGCATAGAGCTAGAGATCCATCAGGAGTTGCAAAAATAAAAAATAAAAGAGGTAGACACCATTCTCAATAGCACTGGTTGTGCTGAATACGTACGAAAAACAATGGTCCCGAGCTACCCTTTATTCCAAGGAAAAAAAATTCCTCTCTATTTTACCATTTGCTGCAGTTTTCCCCTGGTTTTACACGCACGCGCACACACACACAGCCAAAACACTTTTTGGAGATATAGAGGTTTTAAGAAACTATAACATATGCAGTACTTAACTTTTTTTCTAAGTAGTCTTTGATTAAATTGCAGGATCTCATCATGACTATGTTGAGTAACTTGCAGCAATTCGAGTTTCTAGAAGGTGAGTGGTAGATATCTTGTTTCACCCGTGGTTTATGAGGTCTTTTTCTAGCTCATTTTACAAATAACTATTGTGTTTCAGCAGGTCAGACTGCAAAGTTGCCTCCGCTACCTCGCACTTCAGAGAATTGTGCAACTGTAAGCTGTATTTTTAATCTACTGTTTGAAGTTTCCTTGTGAAAGTAAGGGTATATTAGAAAAGATGATTCTTTGATACTTTGGCAGGTGGAGACAGCCTCTGAAAGAGAGCTGTTGTTGCTTCAAAAGATTTCAGAATTACAAACAAAGTACATTGGGGTTTAATAAATTTAGTATCAATTTCTTCAGTTTTATGCCATTACTGATGCTCAAAACTGATGTTTTTAATACTTACTACCTATGAAAAAACTATTATAATATTAATTTTAAACTTAAATGGTCCTTCCATGCAGGATGATTAACATAAATGACGAACTTACGGCTGAAAGGTTGAAGCACATGCGGGTATGACTACTTAATAACAATTATCCATGATCCAACATTTTGGAATAAGACAAGATATATGTCTTAAAGATGAGCTGATGGTTTACTTGCATCTGATTTATCTGTGCAGTAATGTAAATATTGGAGATGATGTCTCTACAATTTGCAATATTGCATACAAAATATCGCGATTATCACTTGTGTCTATGAACATTGTTATAATGAAAAGAAAAAAGAAATAGTATGTCCGTAGTTTTTATTGGGGAAACTGCATGTCCCCTAGATAGAAAACATCCTACGAATGCGTCCTCTTTAGTTTCAGTCTTTCCATTTCATCCGCTCCCGTCTGGTTTAACTTTTTCATCTCTAATGTATAGTGTTTCATAGTTTCTTTATGTTATGAGAAACAAATAAAATTGATGTTCAGGGTAGTCTTGCAAAAAAAAAAAATCAATATTATTTGGGTGATTGTTTTTTGTGCTATCTGCCAGTTACAAAAGCAGCTAAATGGTGCATCAGTTCAAGAAGAAGATAATGATAGTAGAAGAGGTGAACGACATACCTAAAATTATTGCATGTAACTATGAAAAGAGCAATAATCCTGTAAAATTCAGGTAACTTGAATTACTAAAATGTAACTTAAATTTCTTTCCTTTTCTTTTGTTTGGTCTTTAAACTGATCACCATGTTCGTTGTCAGAGCATCTGAAGAGGAAAACCGCGCTGGAAAGGCATGCATGCTGCTATTTCAATTGTGTTTTCGGTATCTATTGAAGGATTCTCTGTGAAAGGCGACTAAGAAGCGTTCTCAGATAAGAAAATAGGCACAAACCAGTTCCTAATGGGGGCTAATTATTAACCCCTGAACTGTACAGAAGAGATAATTTTTGAAATAACCGCCTGATATAGAATACGTATGTTGATGTTGAGTACTGTTATTATTAATTTATAATATAAATTTGTATTCTTAAATGCTTTTTCTCATTTACTGTTGTTCTGTTTTGTGTGAATATATAAAAGCATTGCTAAGTGCTAACATTATTGTTCTATGATTTGCGTTTATTTTTTCTCAGTTCACCAAAGCTAGAATTGAAAAACAAGTATAGGTATGATCAACTGAGACTGTGTTGGTGTGTGTCTGAGGGATTTGGAATGAAAGGTTTATTTGCTGAGTTATACCCTTGGTCTGAAACCTAAACAAAAGTTACTGTTTAGGAAGAGGAAATATGAGTGGTGAGGGACATAAACAAACTGGTACGATATAATAGCCGGCCGAAAATATACCCCCTACTCCGATAGGAAAATACACCTTTGGCATCTCCCCTTGGATTAAGGTATAATTGGACAATGGATGAAGACTTGGGTGTCGTAGCCGGGAATTTCAAAAGCTGCAAGTGGTAGAACTACTGGTACCATCTACGTCCTAAATCCCCTTCAACAACAGAGTGGAAATGAGAATTCTTACTTACTCGCCAAAAAAAATAAAAAATCGCATTCTGTGAAAAAAATCTCCACTCGATATAGGCGCCTATCGTAAAGTCAGCGCTGCTTTCCAATAGATGCCCATAATTAAATAATGTGTACTTTTGGTTAAAAATTATTCTAAAAATCTGAACATCCTTACTATATACGTCTACATTTTCTTACTTTTTAAACCTTACTATTCTATGTGGTGGCTAAATTTCAACCACAATTTTTTTTCTTATTCCCACATTCATTTACTCATTTTGAAGTTTGTGGGTATCTCCACACAATAGAAATCCCACAACCATTTTCTTAGTGTACTAGAAGATTCGAATTTCTTCGAGTATCTCTGAAGTCATCATACCAGTAACTTCTGTGTCTGTTGGAGTTGCACCAAACAAACGGAGACGAGGAGAACTACATATATATATATATATATTATGAGGGGACCTATACAATTCGATAAAAAAAAAAATCACTTCCTTCCTCTCTAAGAAAACAAAAACTAATCAATCGAGAGATGGGAGGAGGAGGAAGAAAGAGTAGTGGGACGAATCTGTTGCAAGAACTAATATTGTACGCAGCGAGTGCAGCTATTAGTAGTTTGGTATTGTTTATTGGACTTCGACAACTCGACCCTAATCGTGAATCTAATAAGAGAGCTCTCCAACAGAAGAAAGAACTCGCCAAAAGATTAGGCCGTCCTCTCATCGCCACCAATTCATACGAGGTCACTCTTCTCTCTCTCTCTCTCTCTCTCTCTCTAGTCTCTATTGATTGTGTAAAAAATAAAAAATTGAAGTTTGTTTGTTTGATTTGATAGGATGTAATAGCGTGTGATGTAATAAACCCTGAAGAGATTAATGTTGAGTTTGAATCTATTGGTGGGTTAGATAACATTAAGCAAGCTTTAATTGAATTGGTTATTCTACCATTACGGAGACCTGAACTATTTGCACATGGAAAGCTTCTTAGTCCCCAGAAAGGGGTATTGCTGTATGGACCACCTGGAACTGGAAAGACAATGCTTGCTAAAGCCATAGCGAAGGAATCTGGTGCTGTTTTTATTAATTTGAGGGTGTCAAATTTGATGAGCAAATGGTTTGGTGATGCGCAAAAACTTGGTAAGCCTTATGTTCTTTTCTTAGAGCATGGTATGCTGTTATGTTACGCTTTTAGCGTATTTTAAAAAAATGGGGTTCAGCATACTCACCCCCATACCCTTCCAAAGTATGTGAAACTTGAACTTGGCGAGGAGTATTTGCAATTTGCATACTGATTAGGCGTTGAACCGTTTCTCGCTCTCTCCCGTCACAACTTTGTTCCTTAATATGACATTTAATTCGGCGTTTTTTGTTAGGCAGGCTACCTAACCAAATGATTTGGCGTTTTCTACTGTGCGTTGAACCGTTGAGCGCCCAAGAGAAAAACCGTAATTCTCTGTTGGAGAAAAACAATATGTGATTCTAGAATACCACTATGGTAGACAGGAATCGTATATGATTCTGTTGGAGGTGGTCTCTTAGGCTCTCATAGCTATAGCTTTGCCTTTGTCTTTCCTTTTTGTCTTTATGTTTGCTCTTCTTGTACACAAACATTCTTTAATATTTACAATAAGCTTGGCCAAAGAATTAAAGTGGCCCTTATTTTTTTGGTAAATTTGTGGTAATTTTAGAGATTTGGCAGCTTTACTATCATATGAGATCAGATGGAAGTGGCCCTTTTCAATATGCATTATTATTTCTGCTACTGGTATAAATATGGTTTGCATTTTTTTCTTTTGCAGTCGCAGCTGTATTTAGCTTGGCTTATAAGCTCCAGCCTGCTATTATATTCATTGATGAGGTTGATAGTTTTTTGGGACAGCGCCGTACAACAGATCATGAAGCCTTATCTAACATGAAAACTGAGTTTATGGCTTTGTGGGATGGTTTCACTACCGATCGTGAGTTTTCATGGTCTTTTCTTCCATTGACGCTATACTAATGTCCTTAAAAGTTAAACTTTGATTTTTTTCGTGTAACACTTGCATTAAATTCGAAGCTAATAATGGCGATTAGGGAGCTGGGTGTGATGCCCTTTTTACCCGAAAATGTATCATCTGTCAGATATTTATCTTCTTTCATTTGTGCTTCAGAATTCATTCAAATATTTTAATAAGTATATGAATGAATTCCATACACTGGTTCAAACACCAAGTTCTTACTTGTGAATTTTAATACAGAGAATGCTAGAGTGATGGTTCTTGCTGCAACCAACCGCCCATCAGAACTTGATGAGGCAATACTTCGTCGTCTTCCTCAAGCCTTTGAGATTGGAATACCGGATCGCAAGGAAAGAGTTCAGATTCTAAAGGTTATTTTGAAGGATGAGACAGTAGAAAATGGTATCGACTTTGATCGCATATCCAGCATGTGTGAGGGTTACACTGGCTCAGATCTTTTTGAGCTTTGTAAGGAAGCGGCATACTTTCCTCTGAGGGATCTATTAGATGAGGAAAAAAAGGGAGAGCCATCTCATGTAAGTACATGTCAACAAAGTTCGTATGCATTTGTATTATATGAAATCAATCTCCTGGAAACATGAACGTTATAATACCATTGGATACAAAATTATTTTAGGGGGAATGTATAATATGTTGTCATTAGATGATAAATAAATACCAATTGGACATTGTTTTGATGCAATTTTGCTTTTACTTTTGGTTGTTGCAGGCACCAAGGCCAATGTCACAGTCAGATATAGAGAAGGTTCTCGTAACCTCAAGAAAAACCAGGGTTGCTGCAAGAGAGTACAGTGGGCTAGCTGCCTCCCACTCATCTGAATGGCCTGGCAATGATCAGGTCCAGAACGCACTCTCAGAGCTCTCCAAGATTATGTTTTCTCGTATGACCAACTATCAACCAGATCATCAAGACCCTTAAACATGAGCTATATTCTATTTCACATGTGCTAGGAGTAATATTATGTAGATTTATTTCCGGATGTGATTAAAAACAGGATATTTAGCTTGAGGGACTGTAATCTTCATTAATCTGTACTTTTTTAAAAGAATAATCTGTTTCATGCATATATAAAAGTTTCTTTCTTCTCAATATTACTGCTAACTATGGCTATTTAACTGTTCACTATTGGTACTATAAGAGCATCTTCTAAAGTACCTCGTTCAGTCAGGTGAAAAAAACCAAAATCTAATTGAGTGAGGTCTAATTACCTCAGTTTATGGCTTTGTGGGATGGTTTCACTACCGATCGTGAGTTTTCATCGTCTTTTCTTCCATTGACGCTATACTAATGTCCTTAAAAGTTAAACTTTGATTTTTTTCGTGTAACACTTGCATTAAATTCGAAGCTAATAATGGCGATTAGGGAGCTGGGTGTGATGCCCTTTTTACCCGAAAATGTATCATCTGTCAGATATTTATCTTCTTTCATTTGTGCTTCAGAATTCATTCAAATATTTTAATAAGTATATGAATGAATTCCATACACTGGTTCAAACACCAAGTTCTTACTTGTGAATTTTAATACAGAGAATGCTAGAGTGATGGTTCTTGCTGCAACCAACCGCCCATCAGAACTTGACGAGGCAATACTTCGTCGTCTTCCTCAAGCCTTTGAGATTGGAATACCGGATCGCAAGGAAAGAGTTCAGATTCTAAAGGTTATTTTGAAGGATGAGACAGTAGAAAATGGTATCGACTTTGATCGCATATCCAGCATGTGTGAGGGTTACACTGGCTCAGATCTTTTTGAGCTTTGTAAGGAAGCGGCATACTTTCCTCTGAGGGATCTATTAGATGAGGAAAAAAAGGGAGAGCCATCTCATGTAAGTACATGTCAACAAAGTTCGTATGCATTTGTATTATATGAAATCAATCTCCTGGAAACATGAACGTTATAATACCATTGGATACAAAATTATTTTAGGGGGAATGTATAATATGTTGTCATTAGATGATAAATAAATACCAATTGGACATTGTTTTGATGCAATTTTGCTTTTACTTTTGGTTGTTGCAGGCACCAAGGCCAATGTCACAGTCAGATATAGAGAAGGTTCTCGTAACCTCAAGAAAAACCAGGGTTGCTGCAAGAGAGTACAGTGGGCTAGCTGCCTCCCACTCATCTGAATGGCCTGGCAATGATCAGGTCCAGAACGCACTCTCAGAGCTCTCCAAGATTATGTTTTCTCGTATGACCAACTATCAACCAGATCATCAAGACCCTTAAACATGAGCTATATTCTATTTCACATGTGCTAGGAGTAATATTATGTAGATTTATTTCCGGATGTGATTAAAAACAGGATATTTAGCTTGAGGGACTGTAATCTTCATTAATCTGTACTTTTTTAAAAGAATAATCTGTTTCATGCATATATAAAAGTTTCTTTCTTCTCAATATTACTGCTAACTATGGCTATTTAACTGTTCACTATTGGTACTATAAGAGCATCTTCTAAAGTACCTCGTTCAGTCAGGTGAAAAAAACCAAAATCTAATTGAGTGAGGTCTAATTACCTCAGTTTATGGCTTTGTGGGATGGTTTCACTACCGATCGTGAGTTTTCATCGTCTTTTCTTCCATTGACGCTATACTAATGTCCTTAAAAGTTAAACTTTGATTTTTTTCGTGTAACACTTGCATTAAATTCGAAGCTAATAATGGCGATTAGGGAGCTGGGTGTGATGCCCTTTTTACCCGAAAATGTATCATCTGTCAGATATTTATCTTCTTTCATTTGTGCTTCAGAATTCATTCAAATATTTTAAAAAGTATATGAATGAATTCCATACACTGGTTCAAACACCAAGTTCTTACTTGTGAATTTTAATACAGAGAATGCTAGAGTGATGGTTCTTGCTGCAACCAACCGCCCATCAGAACTTGACGAGGCAATACTTCGTCGTCTTCCTCAAGCCTTTGAGATTGGAATACCGGATCGCAAGGAAAGAGTTCAGATTCTAAAGGTTATTTTGAAGGATGAGACAGTAGAAAATGGTATCGACTTTGATCGCATATCCAGCATGTGTGAGGGTTACACTGGCTCAGATCTTTTTGAGCTTTGTAAGGAAGCGGCATACTTTCCTCTGAGGGATCTATTAGATGAGGAAAAAAAGGGAGAGCCATCTCATGTAAGTACATGTCAACAAAGTTCGTATGCATTTGTATTATATGAAATCAATCTCCTGGAAACATGAACGTTATAATACCATTGGATACAAAATTATTTTAGGGGGAATGTATAATATGTTGTCATTAGATGATAAATAAATACCAATTGGACATTGTTTTGATGCAATTTTGCTTTTACTTTTGGTTGTTGCAGGCACCAAGGCCAATGTCACAGTCAGATATAGAGAAGGTTCTCGTAACCTCAAGAAAAACCAGGGTTGCTGCAAGAGAGTACAGTGGGCTAGCTGCCTCCCACTCATCTGAATGGCCTGGCAATGATCAGGTCCAGAACGCACTCTCAGAGCTCTCCAAGATTATGTTTTCTCGTATGACCAACTATCAACCAGATCATCAAGACCCTTAAACATGAGCTATATTCTATTTCACATGTGCTAGGAGTAATATTATGTAGATTTATTTCCGGATGTGATTAAAAACAGGATATTTAGCTTGAGGGACTGTAATCTTCATTAATCTGTACTTTTTTAAAAGAATAATCTGTTTCATGCATATATAAAAGTTTCTTTCTTCTCAATATTACTGCTAACTATGACTATTTAACTGTTCACTATTGGTACTATAAGAGCATCTTCTAAAGTACCTCGTTCAGTCAGGTGAAAAAAACCAAAATCTAATTGAGTGAGGTCTAATTACCTCAGTTTATGGCTTTGTGGGATGGTTTCACTACCGATCGTGAGTTTTCATCGTCTTTTCTTCCATTGACGCTATACTAATGTCCTTAAAAGTTAAACTTTGATTTTTTTCGTGTAACACTTGCATTAAATTCGAAGCTAATAATGGCGATTAGGGAGCTGGGTGTGATGCCCTTTTTACCCGAAAATGTATCATCTGTCAGATATTTATCTTCTTTCATTTGTGCTTCAGAATTCATTCAAATATTTTAATAAGTATATGAATGAATTCCATACACTGGTTCAAACACCAAGTTCTTACTTGTGAATTTTAATACAGAGAATGCTAGAGTGATGGTTCTTGCTGCAACCAACCGCCCATCAGAACTTGATGAGGCAATACTTCGTCGTCTTCCTCAAGCCTTTGAGATTGGAATACCGGATCGCAAGGAAAGAGTTCAGATTCTAAAGGTTATTTTGAAGGATGAGACAGTAGAAAATGGTATCGACTTTGATCGCATATCCAGCATGTGTGAGGGTTACACTGGCTCAGATCTTTTTGAGCTTTGTAAGGAAGCGGCATACTTTCCTCTGAGGGATCTATTAGATGAGGAAAAAAAGGGAGAGCCATCTCATGTAAGTACATGTCAACAAAGTTCGTATGCATTTGTATTATATGAAATCAATCTCCTGGAAACATGAACGTTATAATACCATTGGATACAAAATTATTTTAGGGGGAATGTATAATATGTTGTCATTAGATGATAAATAAATACCAATTGGACATTGTTTTGATGCAATTTTGCTTTTACTTTTGGTTGTTGCAGGCACCAAGGCCAATGTCACAGTCAGATATAGAGAAGGTTCTCGTAACCTCAAGAAAAACCAGGGTTGCTGCAAGAGAGTACAGTGGGCTAGCTGCCTCCCACTCATCTGAATGGCCTGGCAATGATCAGGTCCAGAACGCACTCTCAGAGCTCTCCAAGATTATGTTTTCTCGTATGACCAACTATCAACCAGATCATCAAGACCCTTAAACATGAGCTATATTCTATTTCACATGTGCTAGGAGTAATATTATGTAGATTTATTTCCGGATGTGATTAAAAACAGGATATTTAGCTTGAGGGACTGTAATCTTCATTAATCTGTACTTTTTTAAAAGAATAATCTGTTTCATGCATATATAAAAGTTTCTTTCTTCTCAATATTACTGCTAACTATGGCTATTTAACTGTTCACTATTGGTACTATAAGAGCATCTTCTAAAGTACCTCGTTCAGTCAGGTGAAAAAAACCAAAATCTAATTGAGTGAGGTCTAATTACCTCAGTTTATGGCTTTGTGGGATGGTTTCACTACCGATCGTGAGTTTTCATCGTCTTTTCTTCCATTGACGCTATACTAATGTCCTTAAAAGTTAAACTTTGATTTTTTTCGTGTAACACTTGCATTAAATTCGAAGCTAATAATGGCGATTAGGGAGCTGGGTGTGATGCCCTTTTTACCCGAAAATGTATCATCTGTCAGATATTTATCTTCTTTCATTTGTGCTTCAGAATTCATTCAAATATTTTAATAAGTATATGAATGAATTCCATACACTGGTTCAAACACCAAGTTCTTACTTGTGAATTTTAATACAGAGAATGCTAGAGTGATGGTTCTTGCTGCAACCAACCGCCCATCAGAACTTGATGAGGCAATACTTCGTCGTCTTCCTCAAGCCTTTGAGATTGGAATACCGGATCGCAAGGAAAGAGTTCAGATTCTAAAGGTTATTTTGAAGGATGAGACAGTAGAAAATGGTATCGACTTTGATCGCATATCCAGCATGTGTGAGGGTTACACTGGCTCAGATCTTTTTGAGCTTTGTAAGGAAGCGGCATACTTTCCTCTGAGGGATCTATTAGATGAGGAAAAAAAGGGAGAGCCATCTCATGTAAGTACATGTCAACAAAGTTCGTATGCATTTGTATTATATGAAATCAATCTCCTGGAAACATGAACGTTATAATACCATTGGATACAAAATTATTTTAGGGGGAATGTATAATATGTTGTCATTAGATGATAAATAAATACCAATTGGACATTGTTTTGATGCAATTTTGCTTTTACTTTTGGTTGTTGCAGGCACCAAGGCCAATGTCACAGTCAGATATAGAGAAGGTTCTCGTAACCTCAAGAAAAACCAGGGTTGCTGCAAGAGAGTACAGTGGGCTAGCTGCCTCCCACTCATCTGAATGGCCTGGCAATGATCAGGTCCAGAACGCACTCTCAGAGCTCTCCAAGATTATGTTTTCTCGTATGACCAACTATCAACCAGATCATCAAGACCCTTAAACATGAGCTATATTCTATTTCACATGTGCTAGGAGTAATATTATGTAGATTTATTTCCGGATGTGATTAAAAACAGGATATTTAGCTTGAGGGACTGTAATCTTCATTAATCTGTACTTTTTTAAAAGAATAATCTGTTTCATGCATATATAAAAGTTTCTTTCTTCTCAATATTACTGCTAACTATGGCTATTTAACTGTTCACTATTGGTACTATAAGAGCATCTTCTAAAGTACCTCGTTCAGTCAGGTGAAAAAAACCAAAATCTAATTGAGTGAGGTCTAATTACCTCAGTTTATGGCTTTGTGGGATGGTTTCACTACCGATCGTGAGTTTTCATCGTCTTTTCTTCCATTGACGCTATACTAATGTCCTTAAAAGTTAAACTTTGATTTTTTTCGTGTAACACTTGCATTAAATTCGAAGCTAATAATGGCGATTAGGGAGCTGGGTGTGATGCCCTTTTTACCCGAAAATGTATCATCTGTCAGATATTTATCTTCTTTCATTTGTGCTTCAGAATTCATTCAAATATTTTAATAAGTATATGAATGAATTCCATACACTGGTTCAAACACCAAGTTCTTACTTGTGAATTTTAATACAGAGAATGCTAGAGTGATGGTTCTTGCTGCAACCAACCGCCCATCAGAACTTGATGAGGCAATACTTCGTCGTCTTCCTCAAGCCTTTGAGATTGGAATACCGGATCGCAAGGAAAGAGTTCAGATTCTAAAGGTTATTTTGAAGGATGAGACAGTAGAAAATGGTATCGACTTTGATCGCATATCCAGCATGTGTGAGGGTTACACTGGCTCAGATCTTTTTGAGCTTTGTAAGGAAGCGGCATACTTTCCTCTGAGGGATCTATTAGATGAGGAAAAAAAGGGAGAGCCATCTCATGTAAGTACATGTCAACAAAGTTCGTATGCATTTGTATTATATGAAATCAATCTCCTGGAAACATGAACGTTATAATACCATTGGATACAAAATTATTTTAGGGGGAATGTATAATATGTTGTCATTAGATGATAAATAAATACCAATTGGACATTGTTTTGATGCAATTTTGCTTTTACTTTTGGTTGTTGCAGGCACCAAGGCCAATGTCACAGTCAGATATAGAGAAGGTTCTCGTAACCTCAAGAAAAACCAGGGTTGCTGCAAGAGAGTACAGTGGGCTAGCTGCCTCCCACTCATCTGAATGGCCTGGCAATGATCAGGTCCAGAACGCACTCTCAGAGCTCTCCAAGATTATGTTTTCTCGTATGACCAACTATCAACCAGATCATCAAGACCCTTAAACATGAGCTATATTCTATTTCACATGTGCTAGGAGTAATATTATGTAGATTTATTTCCGGATGTGATTAAAAACAGGATATTTAGCTTGAGGGACTGTAATCTTCATTAATCTGTGCTTTTTTAAAAGAATAATCTGTTTCATGCATATATAAAAGTTTCTTTCTTCTCAATATTACTGCTAACTATGGCTATTTAACTGTTCACTATTGGTACTATAAGAGCATCTTCTAAAGTACCTCGTTCAGTCAGGTGAAAAAAACCAAAATCTAATTGAGCGAGGTCTAATTACCTCAGTCGGTTTTCTCAACAGAAGCCTAAATGTTGGGCGCCCATTTAATTCCTAAAAAAAAACAAACAAAAAGCAATCAGGCTCTGAAGTGTTAGGTGCTCGATTTGAAATTTAAAAAACAAACAAAACAATTGGGCACCTAAGCCTTGGGCACCCGATTAGAAAACAAACAAACGCCCAACACTTAGGCGCCCACGAAATAAAAAAGCATGGCTGCACCTGAAAAAGCAAAGCTCAACCTTCCTTTTTGAGAAGGAAAAAACTAAGTGAGTCAGGTACTCTTGGAGGACGAAAATCCTATAAGGCACCTCAAAAACCAGATGAGTGAGGTACTTTCCCAAGGTAGGTATTGTGGTTTAAACTCCCACATGTAATGCAATTTCCAAGGTAATTAAACAACCATCATTGTGATTATCACATGACATTGGTGATTCTTAGTGTAGTTGACCGAGGTCAAAATCACCTGACTTTGGTCTAGGTTAAATCAATCTGATGACCGTTCAGAAGACCAAAGGACTTTAAACCCTCAAAATAAAAGAAATGTTAGCAGCAATCAGAGGTTTTACCCAAAATCTGTATTTTATCTCTCAAAGAAGAACAATTAAAATGGCTTTCTCATCTCCAATTAACAAGAGATTCAAAAGCGATGGTGTTAATGGTGTTTTGAAACGAGTTGGAACTCACAATGGGAGCTTTCATTGCGATGAAGCACTCGGTTGTTTCATGATTCGACTCACAAATAAGTTTTTCCAAGCTGAAATTGTTCGAACTAGAGACCCTAAAGTGTTGGAAACACTTGATGCTGTGCTTGATGTTGGGGGTGTTTATGACCCGACTCGGGATCGTTTTGATCATCACCAGAAAGGGTTTGAAGAGGTTTTTGGTCATGGCTTTACTACCAAACTTAGTAGTGCTGGTCTTGTTTACAAGGTAGTACAATTCTTTATACACAAATACTACTCTAATGCAACTTGTATTTAGTAGTTGTAGAAAGGGTTTGATTTAGCAAGTGTTTTGAGTTCCTTTTGGTGTTTTATGAATATGAGATGATACAACTTTTTCTTTGGTGCTTTGAGATAGATATTATTAGAGAGCGTAGCGATATTTTGATTTTTTGTGAGATGTTTAGTTTTTTATTATGATATTATGCGCGAATTGAAAGTTGTTATTTAGGGTTGGGTGGTCTCACTCATAATGCATTATTTGGAAAATCTTGCAGTCAAGTTGCACCTTTTATGATCTTACATCAATCAAAGTTCTTTCAACGTTTGGAGAAGGATCATATATGGTGCATGGCCAATTTAAACTGCCAACCATGACTTGGTTACGTTTAACTTGTTTATCTAAATTTCCAATTTGTGTTGTTAATTTGTGCCTTTAATCATGCCGTAGACACCATATATGATGCCTGGCTATTAAATTCTTGATTTCTTCTTGCTTTAGCATTATGGGTTGGAGATAATTGCAAAAGAACTCGAGCTTGAAGAAGGACACCCGGATGTCCAACGTTTGTTCCTTGCTGTCTATAAAAGCTTTATGGAGGTTAGTAATTAAAAGGTCTCATAGGTTGGTCTTAAATATAATGCATGCTAATTGCAATTTTAGTCATTTCGTAAGTTATATAATGTAATTAAATAGTTTTTATGTGTTTTAATAAATGATACAGGCAATTGATGCTGTTGACAATGGAGTTAACCGATACGACACAGATCTGCCTCCAAGATACGTAAACAATACACACTTGTCCTCAAGAGTTGGAAGATTAAATTTGGATTGGATGGAAGCCGATCAGTCATCTGAAAGGGAAAACGAGGCTTTTCAACGTGCAATGGCCCTTGCTGGTGGCGAGTTTTTAGAGGTTAGGTTTCATTGAGTAACATTGAATATCGCATTTGTGTTTTATTGCGCACACACAGAAAAAAAGGTAAGAATTATTAAAGGTGATTATTGCATTTTGCAATTTTTAAGTATCTGTAACACAAGTTTTCTACTCCCAGAATGTTCGATTTCACGCAAAGTCATGGTTACCAGCACGCTCAATTGTTTTGGAATGTCTTGAAGCAAGAAGAGATGTCGATCCCAATGGAGAAATCATGACACTGAATAGATTTTGTCCTGTAAGTATTTGCCCAAGTTTTTCTTAGGTCCTTAAGACTGTGAAGTAATTATTTACGTTATATTATTCTTTTATGTTATTTGGTTACGGTGACCATTTTGTGTCTTAAGATCCGTTGAATCAGTGTGTTTTCAAATTACCTTTCAGAGAAAAAACAGTTCCTAGATATGTTACTCTATTGACTTTAATTTACAAGGAAAACCTGATATATCACACGTCCTTGTTAACCTGAATGTATTCAAATAATAAATATGAAGTTGCTGGCTTAGATGCCTGCTAATTTAATTAAGGGTTAGAGTCTTACCTATTTCTTGCGACATATACCACATAGGCACATACCATTAACTATTAATATAGGGAACAGTAGGCATTCCCTAGTTTAACCCTTAATTTTGAATTTTGAAAGATTCTTACTGTATTTCTTTTCTGCAGTGGAAGCTTCACCTATTTGAACTTGAAGAGGAGACGAAGATTGATCCTTCAATCAAATATGTTCTCTATCAGGTAATCATGTCCTTCTTCATTACAATTTCCACCTTAGCATATTGATTAGAAATCATCTTTTGACTATAAATGTAGATTATCTTATCTGCCATGGAAGAAAATTTGAGTATTTATAGAAAGAAAATAGAGTATACAAAGAAAGTAAGTCCTGAGGATAATATTGCTATCATTAGTCATGTTTTTCATTTGTTAGAATGAATGGCAATATTGCCATTGTTAACTGTCTCATATGTCAACTGATAGTGCAAATTCACTATATATTCAGGCACGGATTTGTAATCAGGTCTTTAACTTCGACTGTGGGCAGTGAGTTCTTGTGTTTAACTTTGGCAAGTATACACTTGCTTCATGTAGCAAGTGCGGGTAGTGATAGTTATTCCAGCACACCATAGGAGGGACATATTAACTGTCTTAAAACACATTTTTGAGGGTCAAAATATATAATTATAGGAGTTTTTCTTCTTTTGTTTCATTTCAGAAGATTCATATATACATTAAATACGGTCACCATGTTTGGTGCAAAATTATTAACAAAAGTTGCTGTGTGTCAATCTGCAGGATGAAAGGAGCAAAAGCTGGAGGGTTCAGGCAGCGTCTGTAGCTCCTGATAAATTTGAAAGCCGCAAGCCTCTACCAGTTCAGTGGAGAGGTTTGAGAGATGAAGAGCTATCAGAGTTGAGTGGGATCCCTGGTTGTGTATTTGTTCATATGAGTGGGTTCATTGGTGGAAATAAAAGTTATGAGGGCGCCCTTTCCATGGCTAGAGAGGCTTTGAAGCTTCAAGTAGAGTGAAGGATGCATTGCTCTCCACCCTGTAGTTTCTGTGAGCTGCAATTAAACTAATTCTGCTGTTGCCCTTTTTTGTTATAATTAAAGATACTTATCCTGTATTTAGGCAGCGCTTAGAGTTGCATTATGCGAAACTTTGATCAGCAAATTTTCTAATGTTGTTTCTTTTACTAGATTTAGACGAATTTTGGTTATTGGAATTGCAATTCTATCATGATTTGTATATTTCTTGCGTATTTCTCTGTGACATGGTTCACTTCATAGTAGATTTGATTTAGATGCATTATCAAGCCCATATTAAAATCGGCCCAAGCCCAAGCCCAAGCCCAAGCCCAAGCCCAAGCCCATAGTTCGTTTTAACATCTTTCATCACTCTCAAGTAACTCGCACATTTCATCACTGAGCTCTGACAATGGCGACCTTCACCTTCACTTGCAACAACAACACCTCTCTCGTCTTCTCTCTCAACAAAACCAAAACCTCCTCTAAACCATTCTCCATTTTGAACCCCAAATACTCATCAACTCTTATTAAAACCAAAACCCTGATAAACCCCATCACAGCAATCAAATCTACAACTTCTGATCTCATCTTACCCGATACATCTCCTAAAACCCTCAAAACTCGTCTCGCACAAGGCGAAACTCTCTACGGTCTCTTCCTCCTCAGTTTTTCCCCAACTCTCGCTGAAATCGCAGGACTCGCTGGGTATGACTTTGTTGTAGTTGACATGGAACATGGGTATGGAGGTATTTCAGATGCACTCTCTTGTCTTCATGCTCTCGCTGCTACAGCTACTCCAGCTATTCTCCGTGTACCTGAGTCGTCTGCGACATGGGCGAAGAAGGCATTGGATTTGGGTCCTCAAGGGATCATGTTTCCCATGATCGATAATGCGAAACTGGCAAAAAAGGCGGTATCTTATTGCCGGTTTCCGCCTTCTGGAGTCCGGGGGTCTGCACATACAGTGGTTAGAGCTTCGAATTACGGTTTGAACAATGGGTATTTAAGCAACTATGAAGAGGAGTTGCTTATAATGTGCCAGGTGGAATCAGAAGAAGGGGTGAAGAAGATTGAGGAGATTGCAGTGGTGGATGGGGTTGATTGTATTCAAATGGGACCTTTGGATTTGAGTGCGAGTTTAGGGTATTTGTGGGATCCAGGGAATAAGAAGGTGAAGGAGGTTATGCGTGCTGCGGAGAAGGGAGTGTTGGGGACGACGAAGAAGAAGAAACATGGAGGAGAGGGCGGTAGTGGGGCGTACTTGGCTGGGTTCGCAATGCCACATGATAGCCCTGATCAGTTGAGGACACGCGGGTACCATATGGTGTCTGGTGCGGTGGATTTGGGGCTGTTTAGGACTGCAGCTGTAGAAGATGTTAAGAGGTTTCAGTTGGGATTGAAGGGGTCTGATGAAGAACAAGAGGGGAAAGACAAGGATGACAAGTATTGGAGCGAATGAGACATTGGGACCATAGGTTAGTTTGTTTTGTTCTCGTTGTTCTTTCTTTACTGTAAGTCACGCTTTTTATTTTTATTCACTTACAGCTCAAAAACTGGTTCTTCCTTATTTTTTTTCTTTATATCTTTTGATTTCCCTAAGATGTTTTTTTTGGATATATGACACAATTAACTTAGGAATCTAAATTAAAACCAATCTTGTAAATAATTAAAATAACTGGAATGTTATTGGGTAGACAAGGTGAGTCCCATTATGGAGAGATAGAGAAACTAATCCAATGAGTTTAGATGAAAGATACAGTGATCGATCGGGAAAAAAATGAAGAATTTTGGGATCTGGACGATGCTGGATGAGAGAGTTGATTAAAAGAAATGGAAATGTAAGCATAATGTGTAACCCTCTTGGGGAGAAGAGATATGCATGGACTGATATAAATACGCCAAAAAATATCTTAGATGTAAGGCAAAAATAATTATATTCAATGGTAAGATCAAGATAAAATCCATACTCGTAGACCATGAGAGGGCGATGGCAGAATGGCTGCAGAGGCGGAAGCAGCGAAGAGGAATAGGAATAAAGGAGAGAGATGCTAGAGTGTATGGTGTGCAGTGCTCATTAAAATGCAGAGCATTTCCTATAGGTGGTATTAGAGAAAGTAGAACCTATTGGTTATGCATGTCAAAAATTGAAATAGGCGGACATGTTAAGACGAGGAGACAGGCGATTTATTTATTTTTACCTATTTCCTGGAATTGTACCATAATTGAATGATTTGTGTTAGGTCATGAGAAGGAAGATAAGCAATGGTAATTAAATTGCATTCTACGTCCTTTAGGTGATATAAGAAGTAGAGTTTTGTGGTTATGCAGTTGAGTTTGAGGCAGACGAATAACAAACCAACTAGGCAGACGTGAAACAAAATTGGCAAAAACAAGTTGGGGATCCCTTAATAACTGAAAGAAGAGTAAAACCATTTACATCAATTCAATTTCAGGTACTAAGAGAATAGTAAAGCGAGATATAGGTTGCAGATTACGTTGGTTGGATATAACTAATGGAGTAAGATAGATAATCCAGGCTTTACATCTATTCAGTGTCATGATTTCTCCATTGGGATCGGCATCTCTTCTTGCTTCAGGACATTTCAAAACAATTGAGCGTGCTGGTAACCATGACTTTGCGTGAATCGAACACTCTGGGAGTATAAAATTTGTGTTATAGATACTTTAAGCAAGGTGTGGAGATCGCTTGCACCTTCCAGATCACTTGCGTACGGCGAATCGAGAGGCTTCATATCCTTAGTCAGAGTAGTCTGAGAAAGCAACGCTCCATCTATCTCTCTTCCCGGTTAAAGAATAGCAAGGATCCTAGGGCGTCCAAAGCTCATCACAGAAGCAATCTAGTGCTATTGGCTTTGGAAAACAACCTTCGCAGAGATCATAGCCCCAAAGTAGTTTAGACCTCTTAGGACTCTCACTCTAACCCTAAACAAGAGGAGTGTGTTGACGACTATATTATCGAAAAAGCACCTAGCTTTTAGTAGAAAGGTTTAGAGGTCAGACACGAATCAGCAACACACCCAAAGTAGTAAGATTCACGAATCCGCACCGAAGTGGTAACATTGAAAAGGTCCCAGGCCTACAGTGCGCGGTTGGCTATACTCCTAATCTACTAAAAGCCGACACCTACCTATGCCCTAGGCGCATACTTTAAAATTGCAAAAGGCAATACTCACCTTTAATGCTTCTTACCATTTTTCCGTGTGTGCGCAATAAAACACAAATTCGATATGCAATGTTGCTCAATGAAACCTAACCTCTAAAAACTCGCTGCCAGCAAGGGCCATTGCACGTTGAAAAGCCTCGTTTCCCCTTTCAGATGACTGATCGGCTTTCATCCAATCTAAATTTAATCTTCCAACTCTTGAGGACAAGTGTGTATTGTTTACGTATCTTGGAGGCAGATATGTGTCGTATCGATTAACTCCATTGTCAACAACATCAATGCCACGACCCCACTCTACGAGCACCGATATTGTCCCCACTTAACCACTGCGGATCTCCAGCAGTATGAGATTTTTCTTTCTAAGAAAAGGCCTCGGTGACATGTAGAGTGAAATATTAACTTAAGAACTATACACCTGGCAGGATCTTAAGCGATGTGGGACTAAACCATTGGTGCTACCATCACCGCTAATGGGCTAGGCGCCTTTCCCCCGTATTTTTAATTTGCAAATGCTCTTTGGTAGATCGTGGACGAGGGTCGTGCATCCACGATCCCCGTATTTTTAATTTCTTTTTTGGTTAATAAATAGGAGGTGAACCTCCTATGGAGTTAGTTCTTTTCTTTTAGTTTTGTGAGTTTTAGGGGTGAACTTTGATTAAATAGATCTTGCTTCCGCACTTAGTTTCTATAACTCTTTTTCCAGAGCGAGCATAAACGAGGTGTTAGTGCGTGGAACTTTGATGTTGAGGATTTGAAAGCTCAAGCATCGCTGATATGTCACTTTTAAGCTTTCCAAGAATATCTATA
This sequence comes from Kingdonia uniflora, assembly GCA_014058105.1. NCBI lineage: Eukaryota > Viridiplantae > Streptophyta > Magnoliopsida > Ranunculales > Circaeasteraceae > Kingdonia > Kingdonia uniflora. Next base: position 3,153 of record JACGCM010002068.1, on the reverse strand, counting down.
ATATTTTTGCCTGTCCCAAGAGTATGCATGAATTTCTTCATTCTGGAACAAGTGAAGGTCTAAACTGCCTGCATTGCTGAGAAAGGTGGTTGATTTCACGATCTTCTTGTAGGTTCAAGATTACGAGGATGTGTCAGAAATAAAAGAGGTCGATGAGAACATGAGATTCTTATCTAATGAGAAGGTAAGTCTATCTCTAATCTTCTAAGATATCTAAAGCTCAACTCTTCTCTCGTGAGGAGAAATTTTTGACTATTAAGGGTATATATAAATGAAAATCGACTGAAGCATTTTACTCATACCCTTAATAGTCAGAAATTTCTCCCACGAGAGAAGAGTTGAGCCTTAGATATCTTAGAAGATTAGAGATAAGGCTTACCTTCTCATTAGATAACAATCTCATGTTCTTATCGACCTCTTTTATTTTTGACACATCCTTGTAATCTTGAACCTACAAGAAGATCGTAAAATCAACAACCTTTCTTAGCAATGTAGGCAGCATAGACCTTCACTTATTCCAGAATGAAGAAATTCATGACAAACATATTATAGACATTCTTGGAAAGCTTAAAAGTGACATACGAGCGATGCTTGGCTTTCAAATCCTCAACATCAAAGTTCCACACACTAACACCTCGTTTATACTCGCTCTGGAAAAAAAGTTAAAAAACTAAATGCGAAAGCAAGATCTATTTAATCAAAACTAAGGTTTTCAGAGTTCTCCCCTAAAACTCACAAAACTATAAGAAAAGAACTAACTCCCCATAGGAGGTTCACTTCCTATTTATAACCAAAAAGGAAACTAAAAATACGGACGATTCTCGTCCACGATCTACCAAAGAGCATTGTCATTTATATAATTATAAGACCACTGAAGCATTGCATATAAGCAAGTCGACAAAATTGGCTAAATCTCACGCAAATCATATGCACAATATATACACCATTATTTATAAGCAGGACTTCGAATTTGTGACATTGTTTCCTGTTCTGCTAAGGCATTTTCTTTAAAACTAGTTGTGCGGCATCCTTCAGCTATGAAAAGAGAAAATTGTTTTACAACTATTTTAAGTGTAAAATAATTTTAGTACTACAAATATTTTAAATGCATATTAACTTTGGTATTGCAAATATTTATGTATGGCATGACTGAAAATCTTCTTCAAAAGTGTGTTGGAGGTCCCACCCGCAAAAGGTGAAAGCAGATTTAAGGGCACTTCCACTCGCCTAATATGCAGTTCCAATTATCAATGTCCCACTCATGCTAATCATTGGTACGTCAAGAATATTCTTATATAATTTTTTCAAATTCTCCGTCTGCAGCTCCCTTACCAAGGGAACAACATGTTGCAATAAGTAGAGACTCGTGATATAGTTTAAAAAAGATCTCCTCTCATTCTTTTTCTTTGTGTTTTGTTTTCTAAAATTATGTATTTAGTAGTACAGTGTTTGAGTAATTATGTGTTGCGGAGCAGAGTGCTTCTGACGTGAATCTACGAACGGGGAAACAAGATTCGTAAGAATAATCACGTTGTTTTGTTAGGTTTAGAGAAAACTGTAGTTCTACTAAAATAACTCAAACTTCATTAACAACTAACTACTGAGATTATACCACCTTCTCCCCTTATCACCTAGGTTTTCTAAGTTCATTTCTACTATAACTCCCCTAACCTATCCAATTAAGAAAGTGACCAAAACTAAACTCTAGAACAACTCCAACAGAGTAAATAGAAACATAAGCTAAAATAGAGAACAAGAGTTACTGTGGTAAACGTTCCACAGGCATGTGCCACGTCAAACCTTCCGTCTTCCAAAAAATTTGACCACGAAATCTGTACGATGGAACTCTTCTAGAAATCTTGAAGTCTTCCGTGGAATTTTCCGTACCTTGTCATTGTACCCAAGAGCGGGGGTACGATGTCGTCTCCGACATCCCAACATCCATTGACGTCTAAAATTAAAAACTAAACAAATTTGTTACAAAACTTTCCTAAAACTTTCCTAAAACATCCATTGACGTCCTCGAAATTTGTTACAAAACTTTCCTAAAACGGTCAACATACGAGAATAATTCTTCGTATAGGGCCATCATCTCCTAAGTATGGAATAAATATGGGATACGTCAGACTGTAACATGCGTGAACGAAACTGTTGGACGAGACTGATCTCTATGTTGTGATTCATACGTGTCTTCTGAATCTACTGTTGTGTGGCACAGTGATTGTAAACTACTGCCGAAGATGCATTGTTTTGTTCGACTTGGCTCGGCCTTTTAATCGTACTCACTACTGGAGGTGTTTGATGTTTTTTAGTATGTGCGTTACACGTGAGATAGGTGAGGATCGGTGCACCTAGTTGTACCAAATCACTCCTCCTTTCTTTCTCAAAACAACAACTCTGTAATTTTGGTGATGAAGTCCCAACCCTAACTCTTCCAACCTTAAAATGGGACTTGGCATTGATTGTTCTCCGTTATTTGCATACCCGTTACCCTTTGCTTCTTCGCTACAGGACTTTTTCGATTCTACCCCCTTATTGCGAGGTCTCGGCATTGCTCCGCCCCCCGTTGTCCTCATACCCTCACCGTATGGGTTACCTGTATCAATCGTAACTCTAACGCCGCCATTGTCGTTGTTGCTTGATCGCGGACGCCAGTAGTGATTGTTGTAGCAACGGTTTTGGGTTGTCACGGTGTTTGCTGCGAATGTCTTTTCGACGGCCATTGTTATCCTGTTGAGCTCTCGGGTTCCTTCAACTGTGGTTTTTGTCTCGGTAACAGTTTCGGTTAACGCTTCAATTTTGGCGTTCCTTGGACTCTGCAAAGAGATCTGTAGATCCCAATCGCGAGTTTTTTTAGACGCAACTCCGTCTCTGCATTGGTTGGGTTGTTCGTACCGGTCATGATTCTGGTTGGATCTACGATTGGAGAAGAGAACTGTAATCCAGCGGAGGTTCTATGTGTTCCTCCATCGTGATTTGTGGTCTTCTCTGTGTTGTTTTTCACCTTAAAATATCTGTAAAAAAGTCTTGCTTTGTTTTTTAAAATGCATGGTCATTAAAATGCGGACCATTTTCTATAGGTGGTATTAGAGAAAGTAGAATCTATTGGTTATGCATGTCAAAGATTGAAATAGGCGGACATGTTAAGACGAG
>JACGCM010001031.1:0-47349 GCA_014058105.1 Kingdonia uniflora | reverse complement strand
TTTATACTTGCCACCTTTACAGAGATGTGAGATTCAGTGAATCAAGTGTTATCCTTGATACAGCCTACTGAGTCTTTGATGTGGAACAAGTTTTACACTTGCCACCTTGCAGAAATATAGTAACAGACGCCAATAAAGTTCCTTGATCGAACTTGGGAAATGTTTATTATAAGCTAGTTTATCTATGCTTGACTCTGTAGAATGTGGATGACTGTTTCGTAAAGAGAATGATATTGTAAAAAAACTTTTATTGATAAGTTCATAATTTACATTAGATGGAGATAGAATCTCACCTTTCGGAATTGCAAAACAAATAGCGAAACATGGGAATGGAGGGTAAAACGCTAACGATAGTACCGTTTTAGTCATCTAGTGTTCCAAGGATTTAAAATGTGGATTCCCTCTTCTGTCATGAGATAGTATGATCTCAGGCCTGAGAGACCTGTAATAATGGATGGACCCTCCCAATTGTTGGCTAATTTTCCAACGTGAGGCTCTTTGGATGTTGAAGAATTTCTCAGAGGACGAGATCTCTGATTTGGAAAGTATGGCTCCTGACTCAGTATTGTACGACCTGGCAAACATATGATGATATCGACCTAGGTTAGCGATGGCGCGTTCCTTCGTCTCATCTATCATATTGAGGTTACAAGCCAATTCGAACTCATTTTCCTCGCAATTAGCTCGTGATCACAAATTAGATGATGATATCAGAAGGAAGGACGCCGCAGTGCCATAAACAAGGAGGAATGGGGTACACCCAGTGGACTATCGGGAAGGGTTTGATACTCCCACAGGACGTGAGGTAGTTCGCGAACCCAATTTTCTTTTTCTGTGAGTGAATCTATTTTTTTGAGTCCATCTACGATGATCTTGTGGTGATTTTGGTTTGGCCATTGCCTTGAGGATAGTATGGGTTTGATGGTGATGGATGGTATTGTGGTGATTTAGGAAGGTTACGACCTTATCTCCCACGAATTGGGGCTGTTATCGATACGAATTAGGTGGAGGTACCCGAATCGAATGATTATGTGGTTCTAGATAAAGAGATGACTTCTTTTCTCTGGTTCAACATAGTAGAATTGCTCTACCCATTTTGTAAAGTAATCGGTAGCTACGAGTAGGTGGTGGCGATTACCTGGAGAGTTAAAGATTTCGCCGACGAGGTCCAGCACCCATCTTTTGAATGGCCAGAAAACCTTACTTGCATAGAGCCCGAGCGTGGGGAGCGTATCATATTTCTATGTCTCTGGCAGGTGTCGCATCTACGGGAATACCCTTCTGCTTGCTTGCGCATGTCGGGCAAGTACTCCTTGAGTTATTGCTCGGTTTGCTAATGATCTACCTGCGGCATGGGAGCCACAAGTTCCTTTCGTGTAATTCGCGAGCAGCTCGTCTACTTTTTACTTCAAGAGGCACTTGAGGTAAGGTCCTCTAATGGTAGACGGTAAAGCCTCCATTTTGAGTAATGTAATGCTTCGAGCTGTTGATCAGTTGTATGCGTTCTTTGGGATCTGATGAAAGTGGTCCGTTTTACTGGTTGTCGACAACGAGGTAATCTAAGAAAGGCTTTCGCCAATCGTCACTTCCCCTTTATCTCCCCAAGTGTGATTGTGTATACAGATATGTGATTAATGCTGGGGGTGAAATGATTTTAATCTGGAGATATCGAGCTTCTATACCCAAACCTCGACTAGATATTCCAAGGAATCGGTGTGTTTTTCTCCCTTAAGGAAGATATTCGAGAGTTGCTTTCACGAACTTACTCATCCTATCTGTAATGAGGGCTGCGTATTTAATCATCTTCCATTCTTTTTGTACTACTCAGAATAATGATGAAACGATGAGTAATGAATTTGTGTAAACTGAGAGTTCGGGGACGTCGAGCTCAAGAGCGAGGTCGTGTCCGTGAATGAGAGCTTCATACTCGGTAACATATTTTGAGGCCTCAAAATCTAAGTGGATTGATTTCTTAATTCTGTCATTTGAAGGGGTAATCAAAATGATCCTGATTTCTGACCCTGCGGTTCCTGCTGATCCACCTGTGAAAAGCCTCCACCTGACGTAGTGATCCAGTCAGCTCATTCGTCGAAGGGCTTGGGAGTTGGATTCTCTGGCGTAATTTTGGTAAGGTCTAGGTCGTGCTCCTACACTCGGGATCTTCCACAGGAAAATCTGCGAGAAAATCGGTAACGGCCTGACCTTTCCGGAATGACGTTGTTCGAACTGATGTCATGTTCGCCCAAACTGACTAACCATTATTGCACTCTTCATGACTTCTCTTTTTTGAACAAAACTTCCCGAAGTGGGTAGTTCGTCATCACTTTGACGGAATGCGCTGGAAGTATGCTTGAGCTTCTGTGAAGTGTAAACAAGGGTGTGAAGAAATTTCTCAATTTAGAATACCTTGTTTTCTGTTGGTGGAAGTGTTTTGCCGATGAAAAAGACTGGTTTCACAATTTTCCTTCCAAACAAATAAGAACCGAGCTGAGAGAAGATCGGTGGCTGTTAGGTAGTTATAATTTCCTCATTACCTACTGGGGTGCTCATTATAGGAGACCTCCCCAAATAGATTTTGAGATCCTGAAAAGCTACTTCACATTCTGGTGTCCATGTGACTTCCGCAGTTGGCTGGACCTTTCCTCATTTGGTACATCCGTGGAGTAAACGTATTTTATTGTCTTGGAGAAGGCATGCCAAGGAGAGCTCGAATTTGATCCGGATCGGCCTTGATCCCTTTATTGCTGATAAGGTGGCCTAGAAAGCGGCCATAATGTACCCCGAATTGACATTTATCTGAGTTGAGACGCATTCTGTAAGATCGAAGGATGTTGAATATTGTGTTCATATCTGAGATGTGGTATCCGACTGTATACTCTTGCACAAGAGATCATCGATGTAGACTTCAACAATTTTTCCTAGGTGTGTTTGAACATAGAAGTAATCAATTGTTGATATGTGGCCCCTGCATTCTTAAGCCGAAGGGCATGACCTTGTAACAGTAAAGGGCACTCTCGGTGATGAAAGTTGTCTTATCTTAATCTTCTTCCAGAAGTGGGATTTGATTATATCCTGAAGCAGCGTCCATCATAGATTGGAGATCATGGCCTGCAGTGGAATCAAGAATCTGATGAATGTTGGGAAGAGGAAAATTGTTCTTTGGAGTATGTTTGTTCAGATCTGTGAAGTCTACGCAAACGCGGACTTTTCGTTCTTCTTTGGGACAACGACAATGTTGGATATCCAGTTCGGGTACTTGGCTTCTCGAATGAATCCCACTTTGATCAATTTCTCGATCTCGGTGTTAACTTCATCTCAAAGACGAGGTAAAAGTCGTTGCTATTTCTGTTTAACGCTAGGGCGTTGACGTTGATGGCTAACTTGTGGCAAGCCATAGCTGGATCGACTCCAGGCATTTTTTTCGAAAGACTGTGCAAAACGTCTTAATTGAGTTACAAGAACTGAATGAGGGCGTCTTTCTCATGCTGAACCAGCTTAGTTCTGATGAATGTGCTTCAATTAGGTCAATCAATGTTGACTTATTCCGTGGGCTCCTCTGTAGGTGTTTGGTCGTCGAGGTGATCAACCTTCTGTAATTGCTATGCGGCCAATCTTTCTGAAGTATCTAGGATGGCAGAGACAAAATTTTCACAAGCCCAAGAAAGTTTTTGACTACTTCTGATCTCGCAAATACCGTTTTGTGCTTGAACTGGAGTGCTTGATGATAGGTAGAAGCGATTGCTTCCATATTATGTATCCAGCAACGGCCCATGATCCCGAGATAGCGAGAGTTAGCATTGATGACGTAGAAAATAACATTGATAGTGGCTGGTCCTGTGGTAATAGGTAAGATAATCATGCCCACTCATTCCTCCTTGGAGCTGTTAACCCGCTAATGTCGGTGTCGCTCTGAATAACTTGGTTAGCCAAACCCATTTGGTCGATCATACTCTGAAATAGAATTTTAATACCGCTTCCAGTATCGATCATCATGTGTGCATGACAAATTGTTTCATCTTGAGCATTATGACTAACGCATCATGATGTAGAAATTTGAGATGGCCAGTATCATAATCCTCGAAAGAGATTCAAAGTCGGCGATTGCTCGACTCAGGAAGATGTTTGGCTTCTTTTTCTTGAGGTGTAAGATCACAGAATTCAGAGAGCCTTTGGCGCTTTGATCGGTTAGAATTGTTGATCTGGTTGATTTTGATCATGTTGCTGAGATACATGTAGTAGAGATGTTTTTCCTCAGCTCTGTCGCTGACCTGAACAACTTCAAGTTATTTCTTATGGTTGCCATCTTCGTATGACTTCAGGTCAATAATGTATTCGATCATCTATCCTTCCTTAAAAATGAGCTCGAGCATCCACTATATAGCATAACAATTATCAGTAGAATGATGATTTACCTTATGGGGTAGGCAAAATGGTCGACTCTCGATTGGCTCCTCCAGTGGTCGAGAGGTGCGGTAGAGTGGGTCTTTTAACAGTAGTGGAAAAAGTGTGGAGACTCGGACGTTCAGCTTCAGGAGGACGGGTTTGTTTTACAAACCGCTTCTCTGAGGGTACTCAGTGTTTCCCTTGGTGCGCTTATGATCTCCCTATTCCTCCTTAGGCCCACTAGTCCGCTCTGCAGGTGGGGATTTGGTGGAGAGGACAGACTTAGTAGACTTTTGTCGCTCAGACATCATCCTCTCTAAGTCGATGTAACCGTTGACCTTGGTGATCATCTCCTCTAACGTCATAGGTTTGTTAAGGATGAGGTATTCCTTGGCTTTGCAATCGAGCCAGAGAGCATTGGTGAAAGCGGTCACAACTATCTTTTGGTCGAGGTTATCCACCTTTCTTGCGATCCATAGAAATTTCTTTTAAAAATCTTTAAGCTTTTCTCTATGTGACTGCTTAAGACCGATAAGAGAATACAAGTTCTCCTCTTTGTCTCTGTTGTGGGCATATGTTTTGATGAACTGTTTCTGCAGCTGATCAAATGTGCAGATAGATTCCTCATGAAGAGAGTAGAACCAACGGAGTGGCTCTTCCTGTAAACTTGTGGTGAACAGATGGCAAAGAATGTGGTTGAGATTAGAATACAACCCCAATGAATCACGGTATTGCTGGATATGCTCCTTCGGGTCAGTACCTTTATACTTATGAATTTGCAGAGTATGGAAACCTTTCGGTATTTCTATATCGAATATTTTTTGGTAATCGAACTTCCTTGTAATGTCGTGGTGTCGTCGGTAGTACCCAGAACTTGTGCCTCAATCAGCTCCTTAATTCGTGATCCATATGCTCTTTTGTGACGTAATGACGTGTTGGCTAAATTGCTGAACGTGCTGGTAGGGGATGATGAGTTTCCGTACCTTCACTCAAGCGGTCTCGTGGTGGAATTTGATGTAGAGGTCGTTGGTCTTCCTCTAATAGAAGGGAATCTGGTGACCTCGACTGACTTATGATTGGACTTTTCCCCCCAAATGGATGAAGGGTTACGGTCCATGTGGTAGATTTCTGGAGATTGCATTACTGGTGACTCCCCGAGGTTTCAACCTTTCCCTTGCCAAATGCGGAAGGTTTCTGGAAGTTGATCGTGACCCCTGGCTGGAGGAGCCGGCTGAGTATTTTGCAGAGCCCCGAGTGTTGTTTGCATCGTCGTCATCTGATCTTCGTATCGTTTGAGCGCTGTCAAATGAGCTTGTTATTTTGTATCGAGCACTTTCTCTCAGAGCTCGCGATCCTTTGTCAATTGAAGTTCAAGCTTGGAGCGTTTCTCTGCTTCTGCGTGGAGATTCGCCCGTAACTCAGTGAATTGTCCCAGATCTACATAAATTAGGAACTGAGTTCCTCCAGCCTGTCGTCTGGAAGAAACCATAGTTGAAAATTGTAATGAAAGACTGCCTTAGGGTATCGTGGAAATGTAATCTTTCCCACAGACGACGCCAAATGTAATGGCCAAATTCCGTAGCTCAATACGATTATGAATTAACTATTACACCAATGATCCTATAATAATACGTTAATATAAAGCAAGAATTAGAGACATGTGTTTTTAGCGTGGAAAACCTCTAAACAGGTAAAAAACCACGACCTCGTATGGAAGATTTTTGTAAAAGTATATTTATTGCTTGGAGTGGATATCTTTATTACAAGTGATCTCTAGAATATAGAAAATCCTTTGATCTCGTAAATAAGAAGTTTGAGTAATTTTTCTGGTCCCTGTCCTTTCTGGAACTTTTCCTTTATTTAGGCTTTTCCCACAGCTCTTCGTCGTGTTAGAGCATGTCTTTCAAATAATGTGGTTAATGACGGTTGACTGGATAATTGACGAGTTCGTGGGAGACAGGTGTCTTTGACTAAATAATGTTTTTCGGGTTTAGCTCGACCCACGTTCTTGAGTAGTTTGTGGGGCTGGTTGGAATGTTGGACTGGAATATTAAGTGCTAAAATTGCGTGAGCCTGAGATGGAGGTAAATCGAACTTCGTGAGGTCGAGGGATAAGTCCCTACAGCCCCGAAGATGATTCTGTAGATTGTTCTTTGTTCACCTTGCATATGAAACTTCAGATATTGGGATGATAGAGCTTCTATTACAGTATGGTGCATATATAGTACTTCTGATTCAAAGGCCAAACTCCACTCCATCAATGTATTCTCAGAGGCAGAATAGAGTTTGCCAAGCTTCTCTCAAGAGGAGATGACCGACAGGCAATAGATGACAATGGTAAAACACCCTTACAACTTACAGTAGATGCAGGCATTGATGATGAAGTTCTCTTACTTTTAATGGATACATGCATATAGCATTCCCCGCATAGAACCATTATAATGTGACCCAAGGTGCGTTCTGTCATAGGAACATAAACCACGGGTTTTGGGGTGTGGGATGTTGTTTAGAGGCGTATATAGCCCTCAAATTGCTGCAAAACAATAAGCCCTTTGAGTATAAATAAAGAATCCCCATTTCTGGGGTTTTAAGTGGTCGTTAGCATGGGATTTTTCCTTCATGGTTTTGCAATGTATAATATTACATCTCTATTTTGTTCTTCAGTCTCTTCAAAAAAAAGACTGTACTCTGTAAGTAATAGTATATTGCTAAGTTGATATATTTGCCATATTTGCCATGAATTAGTAGAAATTGTTAAGTTTATATCATTTTAGGCATTTAGGATGTTTAACGAGAGTGAGCATGCCCCAATGAAGTCTCAGCTACAACAATATCTGGAGGAGCCTAAGTTTAATTTAAGCGGTATTTCGATATACTTCTTTTAGAAAGTCGTACCAATTAAGATATCCTGAGCTTGCTTTGATGGCTCGTGATGTATTGGTTATCCCGATATCCACTATAGCTTCTGAGTCTGCTTTTAGTATGGGTGGAAGAGTTATAGATCCATTCGTAGTGCTTTAAAGCTTGCGTGTGTCGAGGCTCTAGTTTGTACCCGTGATTGGTTTTATCAGAGAAAGAGAGAGAGGTGATCTTATTTTACATTGATTTTATGTATTCTTTGTTGCATTTTAATAATCATTGTTTATTTGAGAGTGGTCTCATTACTTACTTTATAAATAAATTTACAGGGGATTCAAAAGTTGATGATGTTGTGGAATCGGCTATAGAAGAGCTTAGTGAAGAGTTGTCACTTCTGGATGTTAGTAACTAAGTTGTCACTTTATGATTAGTTTTATTTAAGGCCAATTATATATATATTATATATAATGGCCTTAAATAAAACTAATCATAAAGTGATAACTTAGAGTTCATTACTGTGTATATATATATATATGACATTATAACTGTGTATATAAAACATAAAATAACATTACTGGAAGTTTGGAACTCCAAAAAGAAATATCACATTTTTGCCATTCTTGATGTACTAAAGATGAAAAACTCATTAATATAACAAGGTACATTATTAAAGACATGGCAAGAGTTGGTTGCTATACATTTTGACATTATTGTTGCATATCAAATCAAATGTATTACTAGTATAGATAGATACTACCTGCGGGCTGTGGCCATTGATGCATTGAGTATGGAGTATGGAACTATGGATTAAGAAAATGCTCATGGAGTTGCATTTGCATATCAGATGATGTATAAAATTACATGATGTGGCAATTGCATATCATCAGTCTATCAGATCAGATGTGTGTAAAATATATTATAGTCTTATAGATAGATATCATATTAGATCAAAATCATCAGATGTCTTAACTATTCATTTATATTTGACCTACTTGATATTTTAGAGTGCATATAATTTTTATGATCTAGTCCTATTTAACTTTGTATTCTAAATATTTTATTTGATATGTATATACTGTATAAGACAAAATGTTCATGGAGTTGCTAGTGACGACGTGAAAGAATCACCGGAGAGTGCAAGTAATGACGGCAATGGACCAAGTGGAAGTGGTGTTTGACTGTTTGTGTAACTAATGAATGCTTGAGTTGAGTGATGGAAGTGGAACTCCCTATATAAAGTTTTAAATATGAACTGTGAACTATGAGTGGTGTTTGTGACTTATGTAAGTGATTAGTGATGTATTATGATTTATGAACTGAATTCTCTGAACTATAAACTATAAAGTATGAAGTATGAAGTATGAAATATGAATTAATGCACATTGATACTCATACTATGATGAAGTATGAAGTATGAACTATTATGAATTTCTGAATTTATTCTGATTTCTGATTAAGTGATGTATTGAATTCCGATTCTCTAAATTTTGATGTTTTTGTAATTTATATATGAACTATGAGTAATGAGACTATGCGTACTGAGTCTACTGACTGTCTGACTACTGAGTAGTCTGTCTCTAAAGTCTAATCTCTAATTATCTATGATATCATATGTATTTGCAATTTTGTAGGTTTTCAGAATTCTGATATCAGTGATGTCTTTGTATCATTATGATTCTATGAACTATGACTGAGTATGACTCTAAATTCTGATATCTTTATATGAAATTATAAATTATGAACTATGAGAATTCTGATGGGTCGGGTTGACCTGGGTTGCCAGGTTTTCGTGTTGACCAATAGTTTCGCGGGTCTAATGCCCGTGTCGGGTCGTGTCAACCCGATAATTTACAGGTCGGGTCTGGGTCTAATTTTTTGACCTGTTCAGTAAATAAGTCGGGTTCGGGTTGACTCTTTCTTGACCCGAACCCGAGACGACCCGACCCAGACATGACCTAACCCGACCCATTGACAGCCCTAATGTGCTTGGAGATACCATGATTGAAGATGAAGAGTTGGGCGCAAAGTATGTTTGAAATGATAATAAAGTTTAGGCTAAATGAACAAAATTAACTGGTAATTCTATGTTGCCATGTTGTTTAAAATATGTAGCTCCTATTTTGTATTTATTTCATTTACTTTTTAGTATATAAATAAGCATGATTCAAGATGTTTAACCTACAGTGGATAGAGGTATAAAAAATTTGATGCATTTAAATGTAGTAAATGTTTATTTGTTTCATGACCTTTGGCTTTGAATAACGTATACATAATTGTGATGAGAATTGAGGTAGCTAGCCTCTCTTCTACGACAAGAACGAATCGCGGAAATTGCCAAACGAGTAATTAATCAAGTAAAGAACAAAATAAGAACAAAAGTGTTTACCAGGAGGAGGAAAGTGGAAAACCCTTACGGATAAAAAACTACTCCCCGCGAACAATTCATTATGATCAAATAGGTTACAAACGGTCTCTCCAAGCTTCCTCTAGCTTTAATGGAGTCTTTTAAATCAAAGTTATCTATAAAAGTCTCTGAACACGTTCTGTTCGAATTGACTTCGTAAACACAATTTTAGTGATGATCAAAGTCTATTCGAACAAACTGTTTTCTATTCAAACAGACTCAAAGTCTATTTGAATAAAACCTATTCGGCATCTTCTGTCTGAACAGACCAAAGTCCATTCTAACAGAACACTGAAAAAAACATATTTTTCTTTTATCTTCGATCATCGCTCATTCCGCGAACTTCGATGAACTTCCACAAACATAATTCAAGTTCATTCTTTAACAATCTCCTAATTAAAATCAAATTTACAGTATCCCATCTCTAGATCTCCAAATAAATTACTCACACTACCCGGACCTTCAATTATGAACATCCACAGAAGTTGTACATGTCGTTAACTTTTGAAAAGTCATCACCTTTGTAAACATATCAGCCGGATTCACATCAGTATGAATCTTCACAAGCTTCAACAAGCCATCATTGAAGAGCAACAAATATAATGATATCAATATCAATATGCTTGGTCCGAAAGTGAAAAATTGCATTCTTCTCTAAGTGTATCACGCTTTGATTATCACTATATAACTTAGGAAGATGTTGTTCTTTACCAAGCTCTTTCATCAACCCTTTAAGACAAACCATATCCTTGCACACTTCTGAAGCCGCAACGTATTCCTCCTCCGTCGTAGATAAACCTACAATCTTTTGTAGCCTCGAAACCTATGTAACCGCATCGCTTCCCAATGTAAATACAAAACTACTAGTACTCTTCTGCCTATCAATGTTACCTGCCATTTCATAATCAATGATGGTTACTTTAAATTATCAAAGCAGTATTGTCCGAAGACACAGAAGGATCGCGATAAGATGCGGAAGATTTATTATCAATCAGGGGTTGGTAGCCTTATGTATGCTCTGATTTGTACGAGACTGGATATTGCCCAAGCAGTGGGAGTTGTTAGTAAGTAGATGAGTAATCCAGACAATGAGTATTTGAGAGCTCTAAAATGGATACTTAGGTATCTAAAGGGGACTCAAGTTATGGTATTATATTATGGAGGTTCCCTTAAATACCTAAGCATATCTGAGAACCTCCATAATATAATACCATAACTTGAGTCCCCTTTAGATACCTAAGTATTCATTTTAGAGCTCTCAAATACTCCTTGTCTGGATTACTCATCTACTTACTAACAACTCCCACTGCTTGGGCAATATCCAGTCTCGTACAAATCAGAGCATATATAAGGCTACCAACCCCTGATTGATAATAAATCTTCCGTATCTTATCGCGATCCTTCTGTGTCTTCGGACAATACTGCTTTGATAATTTAACGTAACCTCCCAATGGTGTACTAACAACCTTATAACCATCCATGTTAAACCGTTTAAGTACTTTGCCGATGTACTCAGCTTGAGATAACTTCAATTCTCGTCGTTTTCTGTTTCGTGTAACAACCATACCAAGAACTTGTTTTGCAGTACCCAAGTCCTTCATAGAAAACTTACAGAACAACTGTTCTTTCAACTTGACAATCTCTCTCATGTCGGTACTTGCTACCAACATATCATCTACATACATAAGTTGAATGATATATAAGTTCCCTGTATTCTTGATAAATAACAGTGATCCACATTGTATTTCGAATAACCATTTCTGGACATGAATTGATCAAACTTCAAATATCATTGCTTCAACACTTGTTTTAAACCATATAAGCTCTTTGTGAGCCTACACACTAGATCTTCTTTCCATTTAACTGAATACCCTTCTGGTTGTTTCATATAAATTTCTTCATAAAGGTTACTATGAAGAAATATTGTCTTGACATCAAGCTGCTCAAGATATAAATCTTCAGCTGCAACTATATTCATCACAACCTGAATAGTAGACATCTTCACAACAGAGCAAAGATCTCACCAAAATTAACGCCTTCTTTCTGTTGAAATCCCTTTACCACAAGTATAGCCTTGAATCTCCTTAAACCATTAAATTCCTGCTTTAGTCTGCATGCCCACTTGTTGTACAATGCTTTCTTCCATATTGGTAACCGAACTAAATCCTAAGTTCAATTTACTGATAATGATTGTATCTCATCATCCATATCAAGCTCCCACTTACTCTTGGCTATTACATTTAAAGCCTCCTTGTAACTTTCTGGTTCACCACCATCCGTAAGTAGAGCCAGAGTT
Organism: Kingdonia uniflora; assembly: GCA_014058105.1. Lineage (NCBI taxonomy): Eukaryota > Viridiplantae > Streptophyta > Magnoliopsida > Ranunculales > Circaeasteraceae > Kingdonia > Kingdonia uniflora. The sequence goes on along the minus strand of JACGCM010001031.1, from coordinate 35,407 downwards.
TTTGTATTTATAGGCTCCTTTCGAAGTGCTATTGGAATGTCTAGATCATTAGGTTCCTCGTCTTGATCCAATATATCAGACTCAACCGCAACTTCTTCTTTAACCTCTCGAGAGGGTTCAAATTCAATGTCGACACTTTCTGTTGCTTTACTTCGCTTCCTTTCCACAAGTACTTTGAAGTCTTTATACAAAACTTTCTCATTGAATGTAACATTATGGCTTCAGATGACTTTCTGATTCTTCACATCCTAAAATCGGTACCCAAACTCATCACCACCATATCTAATGAATATGCACTTCGTTGACTTTGCATCAAACTTTGTCCCTGTATCTAAATTATCAAGCACATATAAGGTACAACCAAAAATACGCAAGTGAGAAAGGTTTACCTCTTTACCGGTCCATGCTTCTTTAGGAAATTTAAAGTCCAAAGCCGTTGAAATCCCTCTGTTTATTAAGTACGCCGCCATACTAGCCATATCCGCCCAAAAATATTTTGACAATCCAGCGTTGAGTCTCATACTCCTCGTTCTTTCGTTTATGGTTTATGCATTCTACAACACTATTGTGTTGTGGTGTTTCAGGAATAGTTTTTTGTCACCTAATCCCGTTTGATGTAGAAAAGTCTTCAAACTCGTCACTACAGTACTCACCTCCGTTATCTGACCTAAGATACTTCAGTTTTAAGATGGTTTTATTTTCAACTAGATCCCTCAATTTCTTGAACTTATCAAACACATTTGATATGTTCTTCACAAAGTAGACACATAGTTTACGAGTAGCATCATCGATAAAAGTAACATAATAATCAGAACCACCAAGACAAGATACCTTGGTTGGTCCCCAAACATATGTATGAACAAGATCAAGTTTTTTAGGTTTCTTTGATCTTCCAGTTATTTTGAAACTAACCTTCTTCTACTTTGCAAAAACGCACTCTTCACAGAACTTTAGATCAACCTCATCAAAACCTTCTAACTTTTCCTTATTAATCATCATCTTCATCCCCTTTTTACTCATGTGGCTGAGCCATTTGTGCCAAGTACTTGTATCAATCCCTGGAGTTGTCACACAAATAGTAGAAATTGTGTATTACGTTGCATACAACGTTCCTTGTCTTAAGTCCCGAGCTACTACCATAGCTCTCTTTGTGACCTTCCAAAAGTTATCACCAAAGGTGCTTACATATCCACCATCATTCGATAATTGGTTAATCGAAATAAGGCTACGCCCCAATTTGGGCACAACTCGTACATTCTTCAAAACCAACATTGCCCCTGAAGGTAACGTCAACCTATGATTTCCCTTTCACGCAATATTACGCGCACTCTTGTCTGCAAGGAAGACCGTACCAAAGCCACCTTTAACAATATTAGTTAGGAAACCTATGTTTGCAGTAGCATGGAATGAGGTGCCCGAATCAACTATCCATGATTCATTAACATTATCACACAAAAGAAGTAGGGTTTTATCAGAACTAACCTCCTCAGTACAGTTCATTATATCTTTTTCCTCATCATTAACTTTCTTAGAAGAATTACAATCATGCCTGAAGTGACCCTTCTTTCCACAAGTTCAACACGCACCGGGCAGCTTGGACTTTCCCCTTGACTGTGAATGACCCTTTTTATTCTTTGGCCTCTTTTTATAGGACCTCCCTCTTTCCTTGACATTTAATGTACTACCGTTTGAATTCAAAGAGGATTCAAATGATTTACACTTATTCTCTTCACTCATAATCAAATAGACTATAGTGTCAAATTTAATGTCTTCCTTCCCGATGAATTGCTCACAACTGTAATAAACCTTTTTTTAGCTCTCAATTATCTGCCCCAAAAGGGCCTACGCTCTCACATCCTTGGTAAAAGTAATTTTCACAGAATTGAGTTGAGTATGAATAGTATTGAACTCACTAATATGAGCTTACACACTTGTCACTCCCCAAAATCTATATTTTGAGACTTATCAGAATATGTCTCTCGAGACCGCGAACATGTCGAACATCCCAAAACGGATGAACCCCAATGATGTAGTAAATAAATAAAATTTAATAATACTACATCCACACATATATAAGCTGCGGAAATATCAATCTAATTTAAAAGTCTAAAACCAACTCTTACCAATATGTCATTCAACATGACTAAGAACAAAGAAATAAGATAGCGTCTCGCATAAATAGAAATAAACTAAAAGAGCGTTACAACAGCACGCTCCCAACTACTACTCCTAGTGGTCCTGAACACCCTGCTAATAACAAAGTTCTTAAATATATATCGCGCAAGGCATTAGCAAGCCACGGCTAAGCAAGTACGCAATCCTTAAAACTCATCATAATAGATAAGGATACACAAGCAATGGTAATAATACAATATATAAAAGGAATTGTCTAATCTCAAACGAAGTATGTATGATACATGACTATTCAAGTACTAGTAGTTATAGCAAGTTGTAACCATATTATGCGTCGCTACTTAAGGACTACATCTACGTGTAATAATAGTATCCTATCAGTAAATTGTATACAGGGTTTTCTCATATGGCTTAACCATACCTTAAAAATATTTTGTCCTCTGCTCGAAAAGTATAATCCAGTCCTCTCTGGATGTTTCTCTTTTAGGGTTTAGTACCCACAGAGATGCCTGTGATGTGACTCTTTGACCTTACAAATATCTTTTAGGGATTAGTACCCATGGAGATGCCATAAAATCTGGCAATTCTTGTGACCTGACCAATACTCTTTCAGGGATTTGTACCCATGGAAATGTCAAAGGTTAACCACTAGACCTGGCCGAAATGAATTATAGATAGTACATTAACTTAGAGTCATCGTGCACAAAATCTCAACTCTTAGTACTAATCTTAATAATATAAATTAGTACGCTACTACCTCTAGCGTGTAAAACTCTTTGGAATGAAAAAATAGTCAAGTCACTCTACTTGAGACAAGACTTCATAAATATAGCTTATTACTATTATAGTCTTATACAACTCAAGTGTCCTATATAACTTGTACAAGTGTCCCTGTCCTTCCATTCAAGTATAAGCTAATGAATGACCAACTACAACTCTATGAAATTTCTCACATGTATGCGTAGACTAAGGTCATCAAAATACTCCTACTTATTATGTAGATCTTATGATAGAATTATATGCAAAGTATCAAGGCAATATACCACAGACATAACAAAACGCAAACCTGAGTCACTTGGGTTCATTATTCAATACACAAAACAAAACACTACACCAAAACTCTTGTGTTCTATACATCGTTAAATAATCATCGTTTACAAAGCTTTTTGAATTAGCTATGTATATTCTCTAACCCCGAAAATTACCTAAAGACCTTAACCCCTGGTTGGTATGGAATACCTATAGGTGTACTTAGTTTAATATTAGTCTCATAGAAGTATCCCCTGACCAAAGATTAACAATTAATTGATTTACATAAATAAAATATAAGTGGAATATCATTACCGATCTCATCTCTAGATTAATTACAATGGCTCATTAGCTTGGTGTGTTGTTTAACTGATATAGGTCTACTCAATCATCACGTATAACTAGAATCTAGCAGTAAAGCTCCATTACTAAATGCCATCATATTAAGGGTTCAATTTATACTAGAAGTTATCATGCAACAAATCTACTTATTATTAGGTTAAAGGATCGATGCACTTGCGTTGTTGATGAATGTATAAAAAGAAAAGAAAAACGACAATATGAATTTGACCGCCAAACTTCTGATCAACAAACGGAGCTTCGCACTTGTCATCATTCTTTACCCCCAACAAGTAGGTTGAAGATCTCTCTCTGTGATCCGTGAGGTGTAAGTACTAGGGCTGGAAACTCCTTTCTCTAGCCTCTCTAAAATAATAGAGAAAGAAGAAGAAAAAAGTGCTGTTATCTTTGGAACCATGATGAGCAACAAGACTTCCTCTTGCTTAGGTGAGTGGAGGCTAGGTTTAAGAGGTGCTTCTCAAAGGAAGGGATTCCATGCTACCGATGTTAAATACTAAGATAGCTACCATTAATGTACGTCACACACCTTCCTAGTATTAAAATCTATAAAGCCTACTAGACATGAACAAGATTAATCGGGGAATTGCAACACTACCATTATCTTTTATCTTTAAAGTAAACAAACGATGTAATAAATGTACCTTATTTATCCTGGACGGTTTCGAGTACATAGAGGATAAAGTTTCCATCAAATTCTTCGTTGTCGTAACTTTGGAGATGATAGCACTAACCTAATGGTTTCAAGCACCTTGCAATCCAATCACGCCCACTTTGTAGTATCATGATCTGTTGGCTTCATCTCAATTCCACCTAATGGTAAATCAAGATCCTTCTGATAGAGATAATCTTCTATCTGCATCTTCCACACTCTAAAATTTGAACCATTGAACTTTGCAATCTTCAATTTCTCTTCGTCGGCCATCACTCTTCACCACACAAACCCTATAACAAGTGTTCTGATACTAGTTGTTGGAAATTGAGGTAACTAGTCTCTCTTCTGCGATAAGAACAAATCGCAGAAATCACCGAATAAGTAATTACTCAAGCAAAAAACAAAACAAGGACAAAAGTATTTACCCGAAGGAGGGAAGTGGAAAACCCTTACGGATAAAAAAACCACACCCCGCCAACAATCCACTATGATCAAATAGGTTACAATCGATCTCTCCAAGCTTCCTCTAGCTTTAATGGAGTATCTCAAACTTTAGTTCTCTCTTGAATTAAACTCAGCAAGATTAACCTAAGAAATACACTAAATATCCCTTATATAGTTTGGGAAGTTATTATATCAATATAACTCAAAGTACGAATCACAAGGCAAGCCAACGTCTTCTCTTCAACCTTCTAAAACTGTGTTTACGAAGTCTATTCAAACAGACTTCAAAGTTTATTCAAATAGACTTCAAAGTCTATTCGAATAAAACCTGTTCGGCCTCTTCTGTTCGAACAGACCAAAGTCGAACAAAGTCTATTCAAACAGAACACTTAAAAAATCATATTATTCCTTTGTTTTCGATCATCGTTTGTCCCACGAACTCCGATGAACTTCCACGAACATAATTAGAGTTCATTCCTTAACAAATTGTACATTAAAAAGTGATGTTTTGAAACTATATTAACCAGGGTCTACGTTTCATGTAGTTGGTGTATCTCACGTGAAATTTGATAGCCCTAATACACATTTTGTTTGGATGATGTGATATATAAGAACCCTAACCATTGTAAAGAAGAGGTGGATGAGAGCCAAACTATTTGCAATATTAAATGAGGAGAAGAGCTAGAGTATGAGAGTTGTCATATCAAGTGTGAGAGTTGCCATATTAAGAGGCAATCTATAGTAGGATAATTGTGAGATGATTCGCAATATAATTAACTGTTGAAGATGTTTAGTAATCAAGGAGGAGATGAGACAATATAACTAATTGCTAGAGATGTTAAGTAATCAAAGAGGATAGGACTAATAAAATAAACTTACGTCATAACACTAATCTAACGGCTGAGATTCAATTCTTCGCCAAAATTGGTAAATAATTAAATTGAGGCCGTACAAACCGTTCCTCGAGGCTGTGATTTCTATGATGCGTCGTTAGGATTCAAGCCAAAATGTCACATTCTTCCTTATTAATATAGATGCTACAACTTTTAGTACAAAATATCGCAGTTAGAGAACCCCTTAATATATATATATATCGCTTCAACGTTTGGACCCCATCATTAATCCACGGTGATGGTCAGCTTCAACGTTTGTGACGATACACGCATCAATAAGCATCAATGATCAACCTAACACAAACTTCACTCAAAGTTTCACATCAATAACAACCACTAGCTAGAGTAGACAAAGAGCCTGTGATAAGTACATTGTTCTTGGGCGAGTTAGTTTTCACATGATAAGCATTAAACATGCTCAACCATTAGAGAAAAAGTAGGGGTTTTGCTTTTCATTGGTCTTTCCTATGTTCATAGTCGATATCACGGTATAAAAGGAATCCGAAGCTATGAATTAATTTTAGTAAGGGGGTGTAGACTAGCTAGGTTTTGGGTCTAGGGTTTACAACATAAAAGAAAGGGAGAAAGAGAGATTAAAACCCTAGAATTAGAGCCTGACTTGAAAAAACTGTATAAACATTAGTTATGAATCTTACTTGAAAACCTCAAGCTAATATAGGTTCTCGCTACAACTGAAAAGATAGATTAAAACACTAGAATCGAAACCCAATTGCAGTAACATCTGTTAAATGAACTAAACCATATACAGTATGAATCTTACTTGAAAACCTCAGGCCAATATAGGTTCTCCATGCAACAGAAAAGAGTGATTAAAACACTATAATCAAAACCCAATTGCAGTAGCATTTGTTAAATGAACTAAAACCATATGCAATCTACATATGAAATTTTCAAACCTATTTTGGGAGAGATAAAGATAGAGGAGAGGGGAGAACTAAGAGGGGGAAGAGAGAGGTGAGGTTTATAAGTATTCATCCTCGAGAAAGTATTTTAGTGTAAATATAGGGGACAAATTAATTCATTGTCCTAGTTTATTCAACGGACATGATCTACTCTTAGTTATGAGTAATATAATTTAATCTAGGCAATCAAAAAAAATAAAAAATCGAGTACCACATCGCGTGATAGACGTCTATACCTCACCTCAAAGGTTAAATTTTTTCCCTTTTAGATATATAAATAGTTGTAATATATATTTTTACTCTTCTTGTTCAGGCAGCTTTTATTCCCCCCGCATGGGGTCACAGTTAAGCTGGCCTCTATGATTATGTTTACGCGATATTTTGTTTATGTGGGCAATGTGGGACTAAAAATGATTTGGCCTCAGCACCACGGAAACGCTCGTGATTAGGTTTATTTGATTTTCGTTAAGTAATTAATTTGCTCTACGGTTGGGCCATCATTTTTAAGGGTTGGCTTTAGAGCATCAACAACAAGCAGGATAAGTTAGCGAGCCACGTAGACGTAAAATCAGAAAAAATATGATATGTAGTCAAGGGTAGAAAAATAGTTTTTTTGGGATGGATGTCAGTTTTTTTTTTTTTTGGATTCTTTTAATATATAAAAATTTGTTGTGCGCCAATTCAATGACGGCAGCACCAATTAATTGGCGCCAACATTTTTAAATTTTTAAAAAAATATTAAAAAAAAAAAAATATATACATTGCACCAATTCAATTGGGGCATATATTCTTAATTGAATATTTAAAAATAAAAAAATAAAAATTAATAAAAAAAATATTTTTTAATAATTCATCTAGGCTGGCCACGCTGACATGAACGGGCTGGCCAAAGATAGCCATTGATTTTCTTGAAATTAGCGCGATTTGAGCGATAGCTATCCTGGAATAGGGATTTTTAATGAATTTGAATCGCTAACATAGCGATGATGAGCCTACTGCCCATGCTCTTAGGCCACCAAAATCCTTGGGCCACCCTAGGTAAAATTAACATAAAATGCTTTACCGAAAGAGAAATGAATGCTTAGAAGAAGAAAAAATTGGGACTTACCTGGAGTCAAGTCAGGAGACAATTTCATTAGATTTCTCTTTTTCTTCTTTTCCTTTTGCTCTTCAATGATAATTGTGGGTGTCCGGCCAACATCAGTTCGATAATTTGTTTAAACATTCGAGGACGATGTAAAGAGTTATTTGCTTATGGATTAAGCAAGTTAGGCCTAAGCCGCCCCTAACAAAGTCCCTCACAACCTTTTGAATTCACCTCTAAGTTTATGGCTGTCATATGTCGTTGATGTGGGCAATGTTGACTAAGGGATGCGTCTGACTGGCTTCCATGCCATGGATCTGCGAATAGAATACTCGAGTCACTTTTTGCAAAAGTAAGTTAAAACTGGGATAACATACTCTTCTGTTGGAGGTGCTCTAAGGTACACTATTATTAGATAGTGGGTTTCATTATAGAGCACCAAATCGTAAAAGAACAAAAAGCGTTCAATCGGAGAGAGGCGTCCCCAACTATTGCAATGGGTATCAATCAATCAACCAACAGGGGCGAGAGAGATCCCTACTTCAATATACTGGACCCTCGTCTAAGGGAGAAAATAAACCGGTTCTCATTACTGTTAGGATCCATTTCCTCTCTTCTCGTTCAAACAGCCTTAATGCCCCCGCAATGGGTTACAAGCTCTTGCTACTGAGCTCGGCAACAAGTTTACCTCTCCTTTGAGTTTATGTTAAAGTGGTGTTTTGTTTATGCGGGCAATGTGGGACTAAAAGATTTAGCTTTGACACAACAGAAACGACCGTTAGTTTTAAGTACGGATCACACACGATAATAAGTCTTATAAGCACATGTTGAAAATGGAACATTTTTTCCGCTTTGTGACAAATTGAATGTTACTCTCTTATGATAGTCACGCGATCAGTTGGCCAAGAATGTCAATATTATTGTACCATCAAGGCAAATTGAACGATAAACAGATAGTGAAAAATCTAACCTAACATAAAGTGCTATACTGACCCACATATATAAAGAGAAATGAATGCTTAGAAGAAAAAAACGTGGAATATAGCTCGATCTCCTGCTAATTATTCGTGGAGCTAAAACCAGGTGACAACTTCGCTAGGTTTCTCATTCTCTTCTTTTCCCTTGAAATATCCTTATTTTCTCTCTCACAGAAAAACTTTTGCATGGAAATACAAATTGTTTGTTTTGCAAAAGTGAACCAAACACATGCAAGTATTGAAATTTGTGTCATACTCGTAGTAAACCAAACTTAGCTATATATGTTGCTTTAATTTAGAGCATATCCATCCTTTAGTAGAGGTCCAACATAGGGTCAAGTGACTTTAAAAAGAATATTTATGGTCTTAGAGTCCTTGAAATTGATCGTTGGGTGCCCCTAAGGGTGCAGCCACAATCAGTCCGCTACATCAGTCTAAAAGTCTAGATACATGGCATGTAGGCTAAACTTATAGTACTGCCGGTAAAGTGAATGCCGCCTCAATACTTTCAATCTTCATTTGGACTGCTGGGAGGGTGCCTTTTTTCAATGATGTGGAAGGAGTTTTGATGAAGATACTTGACACTCTACTGGGAGGGTGTCTAAACAAGCACCACGGTAGTAGTCCCTCTCAAAATCAGCTGAAATCCTACGGCTCCAATGAAGATTACAGTCAAAAGAACCCATACACATGGCGTTCAATAACACTGTGAAAGACAACCGTACAATTTAAAGAGTTGTGACCGAGCATGTGGTGATGAAACAATCTAAATGGTCTTAAAACAGTGTTAGACTTGTACACCACTAAAAAAGGAAATCAGAGAAAAACTTGGGAAGAAACCCTCAAAACAAAACTGATTTACTCACTCTCACATATCAACATCATCATAGTAATCTCATCTTACAAAAGGTGCAAAGAAATGGTCACTAAACTAAGTCCCCATGTTTTTCTCTTTCTTTAAGTAGTGTTTGTAAAGCACTTGAGAGATTGTTTTGAAGAAAGAGAGAAGTAGTGAAGATGGTGGTGGAAGAGAATGTCCCTAGTCCATCATTAACACCACTTGTGGGGGAGGAACATGAGGAGATATCTGCTAATGGTGTACTTATTGTGACTAAGAACCCCATCAAGAAGAGAAATCCTGGAGGATGGAAGGCCATGCCTTACATCTTAGGTACATCTCTCACTCATTTTATTTTATTTTATTTTTTGTTCCAATTTTTATGAATCTCAACACCACCACCATGACCATGGCAAACCTTATCTCAACCCGTGAAGAGTTTAGAATGACTAGGGAGGTTATATAGAATAATGCACATCTGGATTGAAGTCGAGGGGACTGAGGAGGTTATATAAGCTCCCCAGGTGGTTTGGGGATGTGGATTCCACATCCACATCGGTCCTGCTAAGCAGAGACCCCACTCTGCCCATCACAATATGCTATGAAACCCCTCATATTGTGTATTCTCAAAACACATTTTTTAGTTCCTGTTAATTGCCAATTGAGTTACCAGAGAGGCTTTCCTGGGAATTTTGCGTATGTCGTTTCATTAGGCCGTCCACTAGAGGACTACGTTGTCTGTGTAGAAAACTGAAGAACAACATTAAGAAAATGGCATTAATTAGATTACAAAACATGCACTGTAATTGGGAGTCGAAGTTACTCTCATTGAGGCGAGTACGTTTCTCTAGATCTTTTGGATGATGCCGTGATGAACTAATATTATGTTATTTACAGGGAACGAGACATGCGAGAGGCTAGCAACATTTGGACTATTAGCGAATTTCATGGTGTACTTAGTTAGGAGAAAAACCAACAATTATTCACCCTGTGGAAACTCCCTAGGAGAAAAACCACAGGTCGTTGTCGATGAACACGACAACCAAAAATTCACTAATCAAAAATAGTTTAATCTGAATTACACTTACAGATTCGATAACCCCGTCTCGTGATTATCTCTCTTCTGATCCAGGCATCACGCCCTATCGCTTTCGTTCTCGCAACAACTCTCATTCGTTCTCGCAACGACTCTTCTTCGTTCTCTCAACGACTCTCCTTGAACTCACAGTAAGAAACACATTTCTTGAATCACTCTAGAACAATATGTGGGAAGTAGGATAAACTAACTCAACATCAACCTCAAGGTTTTGATTGATGTCAAATTGTCTCTTGATAAATGATATTGAGCTCTTTCGAAAATAATTTTTTTCTAAAGAAAAATAGAGAAAAGAGAGAGAGTGAAAAAAGAAGCAAAGTTGGCTTAAATACTGTTTCAATTTTCTGGAGACTCGTTCGAACAAGACCTAAGGTCGTTCGAACGTGTTTCTCCAAAAGTAAACTTACCTTCTTGGACGTTGGTTGATAGACGACTTGTACGAAGGCCTTCATTTTGTCACTGTCTTCGACCTAAGATAACCACGGAACTTCATATACACAAAATGAGACCAACCAAAACCTTTCACACTGTAATTGGGAGTCGAAGTTACTCTCATTGAGGCGAGTACGTTTCTCTAGATCTTTTGGATGATGACGTGATGAACTAATATTATGTTATTTACAGGGAACGAGACATGCGAGAGGCTAGCAACATTCGGACTATTAGCGAATTTCATGGTGTACTTAGTTACACAGTTTCACTTGGATCAGGTATTTGCAACTAAGGTTATCCAAATCTGGGGTGGAACAACCAACTTTCTCCCTCTCGTCGGTGCTTTCATATCTGATTCTTACTTTGGCAGATTCCAAACAATTGCCTACTCCTCAATCTTGTCATTCTTGGTACGACCGTAAAACATGCAAAACACTCTATTTTTTTCCCCGTTACCTAATGATGTAAATTATTGGCAGGGAATGTTGGCTATAACATTAACAGCGTCAATACCGACGCTTCGACCACCAAAATGCACGGGTCAACAACTAGAAGACAGACAATGTGAAGGTCCAACCACCGCTCAATTGAGTTTCCTATTTGTCTCCTTGGCATTGTGTACACTAGGCGCTTCGGGAATCCGTCCGTGTAGTATCCCATTTGGTGTTGATCAATTTGACTCCACCACGGAGGCTGGAAGAAAAGGGGTCAATAGTTCTTTAATTGGTACTACTTCTCGTTATCGATTGTCATGTTGGTATCTCTTACGATCATCGTTTATATCCAAAGCAACATCAGTTGGGCTATTGGTCTCAGTATCCCGATGATTCTCATGTTCTTTCGTTGGCTCTGTTCTTTCTCGGACACGGATTTACGTCTATGTCCCACCCGGTGGAAGTATACTTTCTCGCTTAGTGCAGGTGTTTGTTGCAGCTTACAAGACGGAACATCAAGTTGCCAGGAAGGAAGACTTGCATGAAGTCCTTTACGACCCACTCTTGAAAGAAACTTCGATCAAACTTCCTCTCACGTATAGTTTCAGGTAACAATTATTGTAATTTTCAGGACTAACACGGAAACGTTGTCATGTTTACTAATGACATTTCATGATAATATTTTCCGCAGTTGCTTAACAAAGCTGCGGTGGTTGAAGATGGCGATTTGAAAGAAGACGGGACTAATATAGATCCATGGAGACTATGTACGGTACAACAAGTCGAAGAGGTTAAATGCCTTGCACGAATTGTACCAATATGGATAGCCAACATAATCTGCTTTATATCCATGACTCAACTAGATACCATCACAGTATTGCAAGCTATGAAGATGGACAGACGCCTTGGGAACTTTAATATCCCTGCAGGGTCTATAGGAGTCATTTCGTTGCTCACGATGGTGGTATGGATCCCAATTTACGATCAGATTGTTGTACCCGTGCTTTCTAGGATCACAAAAATAGAAGGTGGCATCACACTTCTAGTCAGAATGGGTATCGGGATGGTTTTTGCGATCCTACAATTGGTGGTTGCAGGGTTTATTGAGGAAAAGAGGAGAGCTTCGGCCCTAGCTCATGCAGGTCCGGATGGGGTCGCACCCTTTTCAGTAATGTGGCTTATACCTCAGATTGCTTTAAATGGGTTTGCAAACTCATTCAACGTCATCGGGCAGATTGAATTTTACTACAAACAGTTCCTGATAACATGAAAAGCATTGGTAACTCCTTGTTCTTCTGCACCATGGCAGGCGGGAGCTACCTAAGTACATTGTTAGTGACCATTGTGCACAACAGCACTGGGAAACACGGCCATCTTCGTTGGTTAGATAGCAATGTCAACTCAAGCCGAATTGACTACTTCTACTTCCTCATAGCGGCTATAGGGACCGTGAATTTGATGTATTTCCTAGTGTGGCTCAGGGTTACATTACAAGGTTAGTACGCTCGTTCGGGGAGAGGATGATATTGGGATCGAACTCAACACGGCTGTAGTTAAACCATTAGAAGTTTAGATGTTTCTGTTAGTATTATAACTTCTAAAAAAACAGAAAAAAAAAAAAAAAAAAAAAAAAAAAAAAAAAAAAAAAAAAAAAAAAAAAAAAAAAAAACTGATTTGTTTCAGTCTACTCTGTACATATTCTTATTGGGATTAATTTAGAAATTGATAGACCAAAGTTACGAAATATCTATGATTCATATATTCAAGCTTGTAAGGCCATGCTTTTAGCCGCTTTGAGAGCATACTCCCCCGCTTTATCCCTTTTTGAGCCCGCAGAGGCGGAGGAACTTGTTAACTCAGCTGTATCTTTGTTGCCCATTGGGGCTTTTCTATTTTAAGTTACTACCTTGACCCAAAAAAAAAAACTTTTAAAGCCATTTTTTATGTGTTGGGCGAACGGAAACATTTTTACCTCTTTTCGAATCTGATTTTCTTGACTTTTGCTAGTTGTACACTATAGATCATTTGATTCTTGATAGGTATGTGTAAGATTGCAATTTGTTCGGGTTAGATGGAATAACAATTAACCATGACCAGAATAGCCTGATTTTGTTTCACCTTTTACTTCTAAGTAGTTATTAGAGCACATGTGGTTTTTCACAAAAAAAAACTTAATGTCACAAATAAACAATATATTTATTATCATTTTCTTCTCCTCTACCATATGGTTTTTGAGAGGTTTAAGCTAAATATTTGTTGGGCAGTGCCATATTTTTTACAATTTTGCTTATTTTATCTCTCCTTTGATGAGATGTGTTTTACAGTTCTTTTCCAAACATCACGCAGACCTCTCATAGTGTAGAGAACGTTGCACTTGAAGCAATGTGGCTTAATCTCAAGGCCGGTTTTGAGAGGGTTTTGGTTCTTACGGATTGTCGTTGACTTGTCAAAGCTTTTGAAGACAAATTAGCTGATCTCTCATGGGGTGCCCTCACCCTAGCGCCTGATATGTTGTCTTTAGCGTCCCTTTTTTGGAGTTTAGATTTGAGTATTTAAGTGGTTTATGTAACTTTGAGGCACATGTTTTAGCCTCTAAGGGAACCCATTTCCCCGCATTTGTTAGTTTTGAGCCTACGGAGGTGGCAAACATGTTAAACTTTGTAACCTCTTATTCGCCCCATAGGGCCTAATCTATATACACATAGTCTATTTGCCAAAAAAAAGAAAAAAAGAAGCAATGTGGCTTAATCTCACACCCACAAATGGTATTGGGGTCAGAGCGCTCTTTCGTTTTTTTGTTTTTTTGTTTTTTTTGTTTATTGGTAAACTATAGATTAAACAAAGGGCAATACAAAAGTGTACTAATCATCCTTTAAGCAAAAATGGGGAGAGCCACACCAAATCATACTAAAGTTATCACCCATGGGCCTAGTGGCAATCTCATGGGCTACAATATTTGCACGCGAAATATACTTAATACAAATATCTACAAAATGACAAAAGAGGGTCATGCTATCCTGTAGAATTGTTTTGGTTGTCCATGAAACTGCATTTCCATTCCAACAAAAGGAACTGATTGCCTTAATGACGACCTCCTCTACACCTCTCTCCCTGGCCTCAAGAATTCCTCCCAGTACTGCTAGTGCTTCACACTCTTCAATAGTTGCAAATCTGCATGTAGAACCTCAGGATATTATTATCATCACCAATACCATTGAATAATTTATCTTAATGTGGTGCGCTCTTTCGGAAAAAAAAAAAAAAACACAAATTTGATTCCCCCATTGCATGTAAAGTAGCATCTCTTTTGAGTTTGTTGTAATTGTGAGTGAGTGGTAGTTGTTGCACTCTTGTGTACCTATAAAGGCCACAACCAAAAACCAGTTATAGAGAAAGAGAGATCGAGAGATATATATATAGAGAGAGATATGGGGTTGAGTCAATCATTAAGCTCAAATGTGTAGTGGCGTGTTTTTCGGAAGGATAATCTTCGCCAATACTTTTCATAAGGAGAGTGCAATAATAAATCTAACAAGCAAGATTTTACGTGGAAACTCAGTAAAGGCTGAGAAAAACCACAACCTCGAGGAGAATTTTGATGTAAAATCCAATATGTTGCTAGTTATTACAAGTTTTTGAGTGACTGTAGGGTAAGGAAGTAAGGATAGTAGGGTTGCAGATCTGAATAATCTATTATCTGCCTATATTTATAGTAGATATAGACAGTTTACAAAAAAAAATTATTTTAGAATAGAAAAAAAAACTTACATCCTGATTAGCAATTATCACGTTTTTGCCGATCTTCGCATTCTTGTCAATTATACAATTCCTGAACAAATAAATATGAATAATGATTTGCATCCCATCCAGGACGATATTTTATTCAAAAAAAACTAATCAAACCTTGAATTTCTTGTGTTAGTAAACAAAATGTTGAACTCACTCGTTATGAACCAAAAATAAAGTACTTACGATATTTTAGTTTTACTCCCAACACCCATTGGAACTTTTCCCTCCCCCAGAATACTTGTTATCTCTGCTTCAGTTTGGTAATAATCAGATCCCATCATCATAGTATCCTGTGGGACATATTTAAAATGTATATAACATTAACTAGTTAAATAACTACAAGGTACAAACTACAAAGGCCTACTACCTTTTCAAAGTATATGGACAACAGTGAATTTCATGATATTACTCTAGACTAATGATTAACACATGAAGGATGAAACTTTTTGATACTAAATGGGAAGTCTAATATTAATCCCAAATGCTACAGACAGGTATTTAAGTTTGATTTAGTTTGTAGTATAATGTCTCTTCTATTACAGAGAGGCTCTTATTTGCTAATATATATATTGAGGTGCAACTTAATTAAGTTATTCTCAGTACTTTGGAGGTGAACATGAAGATTCGGTTAGAGGAACTGAAAGAAGATAAGTTGTTGAAAAATATAAAAGAACTTTGGCTTTCTTTTTGGTTTGAATGGTAGAACTAAGTGTTTAGTCCCACATTGGATATGAAGGAAGCTCAACTCTACTATATAAGTAAGTTTAACACTTAACTTATTGTGATGTGTGTGAGAGTTGGTGGGTCACACGCGCATGTGCGACCCATGTGTGCAAACTAGCTTGGGTGCATGGGCTACCCATGAGCTTGTTCGACCTAGGAACCCACTTATTATTATAAGTTTATAATTGGGCCTTGGGTCATGGGCTCATGGGCTCTTTGCGATAGATGTGTTTATATTAAAACCATTAATGGTGAGCATGTAATTGTGTGTCTTTATGTAGATGATATGCTCATCATGGGGACTAACATCAATGTCATTATGTCAACAAAGAAATGTTGTCCAAGAACTTCGATATGAAAGACAGAATACCACATGAACTTGTGTTGTCTCAATCACATTATATAGATAATGTACTTAAGAAGTTTAATAAATTTGACTGTCGTGGTGTTCAGACACCATACGACAATATACGTCAATTGATTAAACACACAGGTGAACCTATTTCTCACCTAGGAACCCACTTATTATTATAAGTTTATGATACCCGACAATATACGTCAATTGATTAAACACACAGGTGAACCTATTTCTCAAATAGAGTATGCACGCATAATAGACAGTCTAATGTATATTATGAACTGCACAAGACCAGATATTGTTTATGCGGTTAGTAAACTGAGTCGATATACTATAAACCCTGGACCGAGCCACTGGGAAGCGTTAATCAGGGTTTTACAATATTCAAAGCATACAATAGACTATGGATTGCAGCACTACACAAGATATCCAGCTGTCATTGAGGGATACAGTGATGCAAGCTGGATATCAGATTCTAACGAGTCATACTCCACAAGTGGATACGTGTTTACCCTTGGTGGTGGAGCTGTCTCATGAAAATCCTCAAAATAAACATGCATAGCTCGATCGACTATGGAATCAGAGTTTGTTACTCTAGATTTAGCTGGAGATGAAGCTGAGTGGCTTCGACAATTTTTATAGGATATTCCTATGTGGCCAAAGCCAGTACCTGCCTTATGTATCCATTGTGATAATCAAGCAGTTATTGCAAGGGCAAAGAATAATGTCTATAACGGTAAGTCGCGACATATACGTCGCAGACATAATACTGTAAGGAAATTACTTGCAAGTGGAGTTATATCCATTGACTTTGTGAAGTCAAGTGACAACCTAGCAGATCCATTTACAAAAGGATTGGCAAAAATGAAAGTATTTTCCACATCGAGGGGAATGGTCTTAAAGCCTTTAACTACGAGTTAACTTCAGCAGAAACCTAACCTAGTTGATTGGAGATTCCATGATCTAGGTTCAAATAGGACAACTAGTTGTAAGTTACTCAACAGCACTGATGAGATCTTAACTCCTCATTCCATGATGTGAACAATGCAACCTGTAGCGATTTTTAGGGTGAGTTCTCTTAACTTTTAATGATTCATATGCCTTGTATTTACAAGTGGTGTATGACAGGGTACTCTTAATAGGCAATCACCTATGTGAGTGTGAGGTGGGGCCACTTCCATGAGTATTTCATAGGGCAAAAACTTTCTAAGAGCACTCATGAATTCGGGGTTTTGTTCAGGGCCGAATTGAACACAACTGTGAGAGCTGATTGCGTTTGGAAATGTACTGCGTGAATACTATTGTCTGGGTTTACACTAAAGCTGACAGTTCAAGATATATGTTCACTAATCAGCGTAAATCCGATTGTTATTCATTAGGGAAGGTTCAAGTCCACAAAACACCTCTCTCGATGCAGGACCATTCCCTGATTTTCTCTAAAAAAAATTGAGTTTGCCTGTTACCATTCAAATGTGGGGGATTGTTGGAAAATACAAAAGAACTTTGGTTTTCTTTTTGGTTTGAATGGTAGAACTAAGTGTTTAGTCCCACATTGGATATGAGGGAAGCTCAACTCTACTATATAAGTAAGTTTAACACTTAACTTATTGTGATATGTGTGAGAGCTGGTGGGTCACACGCGCATGTGTGACCCATGTGTGCAAACTAACTTGGGTACATGGGCTACCCATGGGCTTGCTCGACCTAGGAACCGAGTTATTATTATAAGTCTATGATTGGGTCTTGGGGCCTTGGGACATGGGCTCATGGGGATTCCTTGAAACACTTTGTCACTTTTTTGGGGTTGAGGTGTGAGTTAGGGTGTCTCCAACAGACGCACCTTAAGGTGTGACTCTTGGTGAAGAGGCACTGACTTGAGGTGCAACCCTTGGTGAAGAGTTACTTAAGCTCTATATAACCCAACTTCGTTTTCAATTATTTTCATCAGTTTTTCTTGAGTCATTTTCAAGAGAGAAAATAGACGCAATCAAGGTTCGTTTGGCAGAGAGATAGAAGTGTTTTCTTCTCTCTGCGACTGATCGTTGTATCCTGGGAGACAGGGGTCTACATTCCTGCAAAGCACTGTGGCAGGGGCGAATCTGTCTTAAGGAGATAGTGTGTATACACTAGACTCAATCATCTCCTTAAGAGGTGTTTATTTGTTCATGCAGATTGTTATTAACACAAGTTACTACAATCCAAGTAAATCGCAAGAGGGATGATGAGCTTTGAGAAAAGTTAATGCTCACAATAGCTCTACTAGTGGGGGCAAAGATAAGAATGGTAACGACACTAACATCATTGATTCTATAGGCCATCCCTTGGAGCTTGGCGTGGAATCATGTGGTATTGTCACTAAGTAGAGAGGGTGTACCTAAACTAGCCAGCAACAACAACAGAAATATTGTGAATAGTAGTATCAAAGAAGAGCAAAAAAAGGAAGAGACGGGAAATGAGAAGGAACTCGAAAGACTTCAGTGCAAGAGACTTTGGGTTTTTTTTTAGTTCACTTATATCAGTTATATCTATTTTTTCTTTACGTATGATCAAGATTCTGAGTACCCCTTGATACTCTGGATAGTGTTCTGGCATTTGTTTTCTACGGCACCCTTAGTTTGTTGGAATCATGTCTGACCTCTTGCCTAGCAAAAAACTACATATGTACTATTGGGTAGATTCCCTAATTGTCAAATATTCCACCAACGCCAGTGATGAATCCCCAGTCCACTCAACTCTTTTAGCTTCTTTCTTCATTTTTACTTTTGTTGATCTCCTTTTAATTACATATTTGTAATATTCATCTTGTCTCTTGACTTATTCAGTTACATTAGTAATTTTCCCCCTTCTTCTAACTAACGCTTGTATTGTCTGAAAGCTATATGTATTTGGATGTTTAAACTAACTAGGTGGCACATACAATCTACAATCAATGGAAGGAAAATTAAATAACAATGCACAATCTATATAAGCATGCCCAGTTTCACATTGAGAACAACACAAGATAAAGATAGTCAAATCACCTTCATCTCTACTCCATATTCTAGCCTTGAACGTACTCCAACTATAGAATGTTCGACATGGCAATCCCTTAAAAAGCATCCATGTGAAATTATAGAGTTCAAAATCTGTAGGCAGTAGAAATCATTACAGTTAAAATCGTTATGCAAAATATTCCAATCTCAATGGGGAAAAAAATAGTCACACAAGCACACCTGGGACTTTTCTATTTTGGTCGGTGGTAAGATTCAAGGTGAAGTAAATATAGGCTTCTGAGGATCAAAAAAGTGGAATTTGGGAGGCTTCAAAGAGAGCAAGAATCTGTTTCAGTTCATAGATATTTGATGGAACTAGATAATCGTCACAAAAAGAGAAGTTAAAAGGAGTAATACCTGATCAGTGAGCTAAATTTGCATCAAAAAAGGATTTTATTGTTCCAATATCTTCCCAATAGTCATTAAAGAGATGCCTGCCATAAAATGAATAATACCATGATTCAATTGCATAAATAAATTAATGACATCTTTTGATCTTCCGTTATTCAAAATGGCAACCCAAACATGTTAATATCAGTCAGTCTTTGGCGAAGAAGGGTGCCATGAACAGAATCTATTACCTGAACGTTAAATTATTCAGCAGCCATCAGAATGATCTCTGATCCAAAATCATTAGACGTTGGATAGTGCGACCTGGAGAAGTGAAGAACTTTAAATGGATCTTTTTTCATAGTAAATTTTAGAATGATTGTAGATTTGTAATATGAAAAGAAAGTTCAAAGTTGTCACATATGCTTCGTGAGAATTAAGCATAAAAATATTTGTCGAGATAATTACCTAAGAAGGTCCAGCAGAACATCTATCTTGAAGACATATAATCCCATCAATGCAATGTATGGGAATCTCTTTGCATCGTCTCTTGACAATCCGAGAATAGATGTATCAGCTTACTGCAGTTGAAGACATTCTCTTTACTTTCAAACATGTATTTCTGAGTCCTTTTTAATTACTTAAAACTCATACTTCAACAACCATTACATAAGAACTTCCAATATGGAACACATAATACAACCCATAGTGCAAAAAAGAGAGATCGTATTAAAGGCTGATAAACCAAGAGCCTCCATCCTATGGCAATGTCTACAACCCTGCAGCAATGGAAGTCAAGCCCCAATTACAGCACTGGAATATACATGTAAAAGTAACTGCGAGTCTTTTCCTTATCCTCAAAATGACAGGCATTCGAGAAAATTTCCCCAGAAAAATCCACATTCCTCCCTAAACGCCTTGAACTACAAAAGCCTCCAAGAAATCATATAAAATCCAAGAACAACTCACACAACTTTATACATAAGGAACACCAAAGTAGAAGATGATCAAAGAATTTGGTTTATCGGCTTTTAACAAAGCGGACTCCCATCTATGTTCCTCCTCATCAGCATATTCTACTCATTGTTCTGCCAATGCAAAACATAGGAAGAAATCTCCTTCAACCTTTCCAATTGGAAATCATATCATAATGTTTTTCTCCAACCTATTTCTCTCAAGTGGCCACAAAATGATTCAGTGAGAACTTACCTTCTTGGATCATTTTCATCTCCAGCCATCCTTCCTTAAGCATCGCCGTCGAGGTACACATTTGAATGATCAGCTATGGGGACGAACTTCTTACTCAAATTGGTTCTGGAAAGATGCAAACTTCAATACTAAGTCCCCAAGCAATTTAAAAGTATGCAACTCACTTACCAAAGATCATAATAAGCATAAATTGATAGAAAAGTTTCAGCGGAAAGCCTAGAATCACACACAATATCATGCCAAAAGCGAGTCTCAACCTAGTGCTGATAGAGGGTTCAATAGCTCCCTAAACTGATCCGATATTGATTATCAACCCCCATAAGGTCCCCTTTAAGTAATAGTGAGTTCTATGAAAGCAAGGAAAACTCAATACCAAGTTTGGCATTCCTAACCTCAGCCCTGAAAAGCACTCATCGTCCGGCCTAAATTTCCACAACTACTTCCCCAGAACCGCAACATATTATTTTCCTAGAAACATGTTTGAACCAATCACTCAATAAACCGTCTCCGGATTAAGAAGATGAAGCATATCACCACTAGAGGGAGTCCATCCACAGGAACTTTCCAATCCTCTCAAGTCTCAAACCCGCATCCAGCAAATGACATTTTACATTTGGATGTGCATGAAATGAAAGAGTCAAATGGTAAATGAGAATATTCGCCGAATGCTTGAGCTCCCTCGCTGGAATCTGGTGTTGGATGGTGTCGTCTTTGTTGGGTCTTGCTCGAGTCCAACTAGTTGCTCTACTGCCTGAATCAGAACAAGTATGAGAGGTACCATGTGGAGGCAGAGTAGAAGCAGCGGTCTCTAGAGGAAGAAGAGGAGATAGAGCAGTTTTGGGTTGGACGGCCCAGATCAATTCCTTTTTGCATAAGTACCATGGAAATGATCGAGGCCATCCAATGCACGCCTCGTCATATGCATCGGTGGACGTCTCAAACGAAAGCAAACGGTTGGGCTGTTTTTTCACCAAAATGGGTTGGATAAGAATAGGGTAAACGGGTTTTGATAGGATCACAAATAAGATCAAAGAGTTCTACACGAATAAACAATACAAAACCAATCAACGTTTTATAGGATCAAGTTTGTTATTTTTAAATGATCAAGAAGTCCTCTTACCGGGAAAAAATCTGTTTTGTAAGCTGCCCAAAAGAAAATAACTATCATAGCCAAGTAAGCACCAAGAATTACTCCAGTGGCAAAAATTTCAGCCAGCTTCCAGCTGTCTGGCAAAGGGGATGGTTTCACCCTGTCCTTCGACATAGCCATTATAGTACCTGGGTTACATATACATTATTACTTGCACTAAAAAACAATAACAACATAAAGAAAGAAAAAAACATATATAGTAAAAGCATCTCCAAGATCTCCCTCCCTCCTTACGTACAACTCTCCCACCTCCTCCTTTTCCTCACCCATGATCAAATCATCCTTCCAGACCCCACCACTTTCTTTTCCTTTTCTCCTAAATCATTCTCTCCTCATCTTTGTTTACATTTTGGAGTTCTCACTTGCACCTTTACAGTTCTTTCAGTTGTTTTCTCCCACCCAATCTGTATCATACAAGAGACAAAAGAAGATCCACAGAAATCAGACATCGCTGAACTGATGAATAGTTGCACAACCCACGAACCCATCCCTGTTTTAAAACTCAACCCTGAAAAATGGGAAGCTCTCAAGAACAAGTGGAAATTTGCCATGGCTTTCAAGTCTATCTCCCCATCCATACGTGAACAGTTGATCATAGAAGGCGTTAAAAGGGAATGGCCTAAACTTATATCGTGTATGCCACCAATCTCCTTCGAACAAAATTCGAAGATTTTCATCGTAAATTTCCAATCCAAAACCGACCTACACACTATCCTCAATACTCCCCCAGCAAACATTCATGGCTTCTCGATCCTCCAACAACATTACAACCTTCTTCTACATCAGTCCGAGGTTACGTTCCAAGGGCATCTGTGTTGGGTGCAGGTGTCAGGGCGGCCTGTTTGCCTCATGGACGTTGACACATTGACCGACATTGGCAATACTATTGGTGAGTTCTTGAGATATGACCACCAAACGGAGGAGGCAGAAACTCTTAAAACTAGCTTCACCCGGATCCTTGTTCGGCTATCCACAGACACTCCGTTAGTACTCGCTATCTCCATACCTAGGCTGGGCTGCTTCGACAACGTCACCCTCAAAGTAAAGTACGAAAGATTGGAAGGTTTTTGCCAGTTCTGTGGAATTATTAATCATCCCCTCGCGCTCTGTACACGTTTTAACACATTCCACCATGAACGCAATCGTCTAAATGTCACCGGTAGATATGAATTTCCCTTTGGAGTTCATATCCAAGTTAACCCAACACGACACTCGGTGTCGTTCAACCTACATCAACCTTTTGACAAGCACCAAGGAAGTGGAAATTGTTCGACATACATCCCAACAGTCCCGGCTGACCTTGTGGTTAACTCACCGAATCCACAAAACAGTTATGACGATGTCGGCCGGATTCTCCAACGAGCAATGGAGAGACTCCAAGCTTGGACGAGGAAAGAACAACACCCATCTCCGGCTAGGAGGACTTTTGATACAAACATTCAGCTTTTTGATCAAGCACCGACTGGCTGGTCACCTCGTCTGGTAAAGCAAAGCCTAACTCTTTTGAATGTCAGCCCCCGAGCCGTTTTTAAAACCTGCATGCACTGCCCAAGGCGCTGCCTACGTAAAACCACGAGAAAATCTCCTTTTCAAACTCAAATCACTCCCAACGGTTGGAAACATTTATGACGAACATGTTGCAGGGACCTCAAACTTCACTCATACTACACATCAACCTCTCATTTGCCAGGAGCCGTTTCAACAAGGTGTGGGCCTCACCAAACTGACAGACAAATTCATAGGGCAGAGAGGCCAACATTTTAAGCCCAAACTCACTCCCCCTGATGGCGTTTATTCTCAGCCCTCAAGCAAGCCCAGACTTACCCCAATCCCAAATATCAAGCCCAGAACCTTATTGTTTGAATCCACATCAAACTCTCCGGATCAGCCCAACCCTAATAACAAATGTGTTTGGGACATTGCTTCAAACCAAGCCCATAAAGCTCAGAGTTTTCAAATTGTCTTTAAGCCCACCCTTGTTAGGCCTCTGAGACCCACACAACAACCAGCTAACACACACTATGTCTTCCCGGCCAACCCCGGCTCTCTCCCTCAGCTCTCAGCCCGACATGACTCCTCGGAGGAAACAAAGCCGTTAGAGGTGGGATACTCTTCCTCCACGGACATCAATGGGTGGAAAACACCACGGCACTCCGACCTCTTCCCAGCGGACGTCGGCACAGACCGCAGCTACAGCCACTCCCAACCCGGCCGGAGCAACCCACAACGAAGCAGACCACTTCCTGAAGATGACACTGAAACAAGGGATTACGAGAACCACGCAAAGAAACAACAATCAACCAAATGGAAACGAGACACTCTCATAACAGACGACGCTAGTAGGAAACACCCCGGCCCTACCAAGGTACGTACCTTAACTCAGTTTCAGTTTAACATATCTCAATTTCAGTTTGGTACATACAAGCACTTGTATGATTTTGCTCTCTATCCTGTTCCTGCTTGCAAAGCCGTTTCGAGTGTATATTATTCGTTGGAACCTTTTGTATATAATCGGAGACGCCTTAAACAAGCTATCAAAACTAAAATGAAGGCCGTAAAACTTGCTGCTATAGGGCTGTCTACACACACCAACACATACATCTATTCTTCTAAGAAGGTTTGGCCTTATAGTAATAGAGAGCATCCGCTTGACCCAGCCCCACAAGGGCCCAAAAAGGAAAACAATAATACCACTAAGGCTCTTCCCAAACAATGGAATAAGACTATCAACCTATACTCTAAACTTAATCATCCGGCCAGGAGTAATATGCATAGTATAGATCCTTACCAAGGTCGATCCACAGGCCGGATTATTCACTGGATCCGCCAATTTTAGCGAAAATAAAAACTGAAGCCTGCTCCCAATGGAGCTCATGCTAGCCATAATCTAGAAGAAACTAGAGGAAATTTGGTTGACTTGAGACGTTGTTTCACTTCTAGAGCGCGGAGCTGGCTTTCTAGCCCAACTGGTCTAAACCAGGATAAACTCGCTAAGCTCACGCAACCTCCTTGCCCTAAGAAATGGTATTCTGCTCCTACCCTGCCTACTCCCATAAGCCACCTCACCATCCAAACAAAATCTCATACAACCCCAATTACCCAAAACTCGGAAGCGAGCCCGACACCGGCCCTCGGTTACTTATGATTATCATAGCCTGGAATTGTAGGGGGACTGAAAAAAAGTCCACCCCCAGGGAGCTGAGAGATCGCAACTCCAAGCTCAACCCCGACATTATCTTTCTTACTGAAACCAAAGCTTCTAACCCGGATTACCTCCATAAGCTCAGCAGCCTGGGCCTGCCTCACTCTCACTGTGTTAAAGCTACTTCGAACCATGGAGGTGGGCTCTGGCTTGCGTGGAGCTCTACCACTAACCTCACTATCCTCGCTTCCTCCCCCAACAGTATCGACGCACTCCTCCTTTCCCACGCTCCTTCTAACTCACCCGATTCGGAGCCGATTCCCTGGCTCTGCTCCTTCACTTATGGCCCCCCTGACTCGGTTCATAAAGCCAGTTACTGGGCCTCCATTGCCAATCTCGCTACATCCATTTCGATTTCCTGGATCATCATGGGAGATCTGAACTGTATTACTTGCAAGGAAGAGAAATTTGGGAGAGTGGCCTTTGACTCCTCGGCCCCAAACCCCTTGGAAGAATTCATTTTCGATACCGCCATGATTGATCTAGGAGCCACGGGTTTCCCGTTTACGTGGTCCAACAAATGTAGAGGTCTGGATCTTTTCAAATAGAGGCTGGACCGAGCCCTGGTCTCAATCCCCTGGAACACTTCATTCCCTAACGCCTCCATCCAGAACCTCCCTATCATCGGATCGGACCATGGTCCCATTGTCCTGAACAACGAATCAAACCACCACACACTTCCCAAACAATTCAATTTCCAATCCGCTTGGACTAAGCATGCGCATTACCAGGAGATCATTGACAAGGCTTGGGCGGTTCCCCAATAGGGATCTCGGCCGCTCCGACTGTGTAAAAAGCTTCGTTTTGTTAAATCTGAGCTCACGGCCTGGAACAAAAGGGAATTTAACTGCATGACCCTCAATATCCATCATCTCAGGAACCAGATTGAGGAAGCACAGAAGGATAAAATGACTAATGATAACATCACCTTGGAATAGAACCTTCAAAACCAGCTTAACACCCCCCTGAACCACGAAGAATCCCTTTGGCGCGATAAATCCTGGGAGACCTGGCTCTGTGAAGACGACAGGAACACAAAATTATTCCACCTATCCACCATAGGTCGTAGAAGATACACAATGGGATCAGGAAAATTCATAAATCGGACGGCACCTGGGGTCAAACGAGAAACGATATTGGGGACACATTTATCAGCTACTATAGCGACATCTTCACCCCCTCGCCCCCCCCCCCCCCCCCCCATTAAAATCCAAGAACTTGACATTATGGAGAAGCTGATCACCAATGATAAAAAAATTTTGCTTACCCAGGACCCTACTATGGAGGAGATAAAAGAGGCCCTTTTTTCTATGAACCCGCATAAATCTCCCGGACCGGATGGTTTTACCCCGCTTTTCTACCATAAATCCTGGGATACTATTAAGCAAGACCTCTTTAATGCCACCTTGGATTTCTTCCAAACGGGCAACCTTCTAGCTGAGTTCAATCACACGAATATTACTCTCATTCCTAAGAAGAAGCACCCCGATAAACCTGAACATTATAGACCCGTCAGCCTCTGCAATGTTAAATTTAAGATCATCTCCAAAATCCTAGCCACCAGACTTTGACCCCTCCTCAACAAGATTATCTCTCCTGCTCAAAACGCCTTTATCCCGGGCAGACAAATTTTTGATAAAATAATCATGGCTCAAGAATTATTGACGGCTCTCAAAAGGAAGAAAGGGAAATCCAGCCGTATGGCCGTAAAGTTGGGCTTGAGTAAGGCCTTTGATAGGGTTGAATGGAGTTTCCTGGATGACACCATGAAATCCATGGGCTTCTGCGATAAGTGGTGCGCCTGGATCCAACAATGCATTTCTACCACGGTTATTTCTTTTAACCTCAATGGTACCCCATTCAGTTTCTTTAAACCTGGTAGAGGCATTAGGCAAGGCGACCCTCTCTCCCCATCCATGTTTCTCATCTGTTCAGAAGTCCTCTCCAGAATTATCATCCACAAAGAGCTCAAGGCCAACATCCATGGTATTAAGACGGCGAGAAGCAGCACCCCTATCTCTCACCTCCTCTTCGCCGGTGACAGCTTCGTATTCTGTAACGCTAATCTGGATAAAGCAGGAGCCCTTAAAGACGCCCTCAGCACCTTCACCCAGGTGTCGGGGCAAGAGATAAATCTTGACAAATCTTGCATTCTCTTCAGCAAGAACTGCCACCACCGCCACCACAGACTCATTCAGCGGATCCTGCACATCAAAAAGGACACTTCGGGAGACAAATACCTCAGAGCTTCGCTGACCTTTGATCAATCCAAAAGTCACAACTTTTATGACATTATTTCTAGGGTGTCCAGCCGTATCGAGGGCTGGAAAGCAAAATTTATTTCCCAGGCTGGCAGACTCACCCTAATTAAAGTTGTTAACTTAGCGATTCCTTCTTTCCTTATGTCTATTTTCCCCTTCCCCAAAAACTTTTGCAACAAACTGGACTCCATTAACGCTCGTTTCTTCTGAGAAACTAACAAATAGGGAAAATCCAAAGCCCAATTTATCAAATGGAAGAATATTTGTCAACCTCTAAAAATTGGTAGCCTTGGTATTTGCACGGCCTTAAATCATAACAAAGCCCTTCTGGCAAAACTTTTCTGGCGCATCATCAAAGAACCTAACAAAATCTGGGCACAAAATATGAAGGCCAAATACACCCCCCCCCCCCCCCCCAAAGCTTTCACCTATGCTTGCCATAACCAAACCTGCGGACTCCTGGATCTGGAAAGGCATCATCAAAGCCAGAAATGATATTTGGCCAGAGCTCATGTGGCATATTGGAAACGACGACAGCGTGGACTTCTAGCTTGAACCTTGAATCCCTGATATCTGTTTTGGTCGGTCGGTTGGCCCTGCCCCCCCCCCCCCGCTCTAGGACCATCCCCAAAGTCGCTGACCTTATCTGGCCTAATAGCCGCACTTGGAAAAATCATATTATTTACTCCCTCTTTCATTCGGACATAGCCGACATCATTATCTCCATCCCGCTTAGTAAGCACCCTGTTAAGGATGTCCTCAGATGGATAAAGGAGAAGAATGGGATCCTTACGGTACGATCTGTTTATTCCCACTCTGTCCAGGATAAGTCTAATAATCAACCCCAGGCCCAACCGGTGGGGCCTACTGGTATCGCTTGGGACATCATCTGGAAACTTCGGGTCCCCTACCGGATACAACTTTTCCTTTGGAAAGCCGTCCAGGATGGTATTCCCACTAGGTACAACTTATGGCATGACAATGATGTTTGGGATACAAACTGCCCCCACTGCGGCACGGAGACGTAGACCACTGTTCATGCCCTGTTCTTCTGTACAAAGCTTACAAGCATCTGGTATGACTCTGACCTTGTGATCGACTTTAGTAATTGGTGTTATATTGACTCGATTAATACTATCATTCACTGTTGTTACCATCTTTACAAAGGAGTCTCTAATCTCTCCAAATTTTGTAGCACCCTTAGCACTATTATGTATGTTATCTGGACCAGCAGAAATGAGCTCATCTTTGAGTGTAAAGCTTCTCCGCTTGACAAAATTTTAAAGCGAGCAAAGCTTCTTTGCTTGAGTCATTATAGACTTTCTCCCTCCCACACTATTCCAAAGCACCCCCGCCCCCCCCCTCCGCAGATCCACGAGGGATGGCACGTCATAAGCGTGGATGCCTCGTGGACCAAATTGGACTTGCCCAGAGGGTCGGGACTTATTATTAAAACACACCTAAACTCTACATTGTGTGCAGGTTACGACTCCTTGCGGGCAGGGGATGCAGAAGAAGCAGAGGTGGTTACAGTATTGAGAGGGATGGAGGCAGCACTGAGCAGTGGTTTACATCGGGTTCTTCTCTTGTCAGATTGCCTTCGCTTGGTCAAAGCTTTGAGGGAGTGTCCTGAGGATCTCTCTTGAGGAGTGCTTACCTTGGCTCCGAACATTCGAGAGATGGCAGCATCCTTTCTTGACTTCCATTTTAAATTTTGTGATCGGAGATGTAATTTTGAAGCTCATTTTCTTGCAGCTAGGGGAGCTACCAGCCCCCCGTATTTTTTGTAATTCACCGTTGGAGGCTGAAAACCTTGTAAAATCTACCTCCCCCCTTTGGGCCTTTTATAATATTTTCTCTTTGCCAAAAAAAAGCATCTCCAAGATACTAGCAATGATGGAACCAAAGAATGGCAATTCGAAACAGTAAAAGTGACTGCCAGCAAACAAACAATACCTGTGGGTCCCTATAAAGTTTTGTCAAAATCACGTAACCACTACTAGGATGGGCTAAAACCGCAAAACCTTTGTAAGAAAATTTTGAGCCAATCAAAAAATTCAGAACTGCTTCATTCATATGTCAGAGCATCCATAACAGCTAGGTCAATTCTAACGTGGCAAGGTGAATTTCAAATCCACCCTCAAATCCTTCCCAACAGCTACGTGAATTGCTTACGTGGCATACATCAAATTTACCCTGAGGGTAGATTTTCCACCCTGTGGGTGGATTTGGGGTGAATTCACGTCGCGCGGTTCAGAAGAACGCGTAGTCTTTGAGCGCACTTCAGAACTGCGCGTAGCTATTAACCATTATGATCTTGTTATGTATCATGCATCCAATGGCTCCCATTAAGCGCACTTCAGAACTGCGCATAGCTTCAACGTCCAGGATTAACACACGTGGACGGCTGAGATTAAATGATTTTCAAACGGCTAGATTTTGCCATACGGTTCAGAAGTGCGCGGCAATAGCCTGTATAAAAAATATCATTGGTTCCCCATTATTTTACCTTGGTTTTTCCCTGATCAAACTTCTTTAACAAGATGTTCAACGGCTAGTTTTTTTCTCTATTTATAAACCTCATTCATCTTCTACTCTCTTCTACAATCAACTCATTCATCTTATATCTCAAAACTTAACTTTCTTTATTTCTTATCAATTGTGCCAAATTATGTCTGACGAAATCATTGCGGACCTACTCAAGCCTGACACATCACTCTCATCTTGGGAGTTATCATCTTCATCATCGTCCAGTGACGAAGAGCTATTCTGATGTTAAATTGAGTTGTTACACGAGTATAGCAAGATTATGATTGAGATGAGAGAAGTAGAAGAAAAAGAGCAAGAGGCGACGTCATCACGGAGGCGGTGAGGTAGTAAAAGGGAAAAGATTGACAAGGGGAAAAACCGTGAGCATAAATTGGAAGAGGATAGCCTTAACCGTGATTACTTCGGTGACAACCCAATATTAAAAGGTATCTCATTTTGTCGTTGATTCCGTATGAGCGAAGGTGTGTATCAACGTATTTATGATCAAATACTTTCTTCGAACCCCTCTTTTATTAAAAAAAAAATGCCGCTAAGACTATGGGTTTATCTTCTCACCAAAAGATAACGTGCGCACTTCGCATATTATATTACGGTACGAGCACAGACGCCCAAGAAGAATACCTTCGGATTGGGGAGTGTACGGCTATTTTGTGCTTAAAAGAATTTTGTAAAACTATTAAAATACAATTCAAAGCTCAATACCTTATATCTCCCAATGAAGACGATACATTAAACTTGTTAGAAGTGAATGGATCGCGAGGCTTCCCGGGGATGTTAGGTAGTTTAGATTGGATGTATTGGAAATGGAAGAATTGTCCTACCGAGTGGGCAGGATAATATACAGTGTATAAAAAAATCTCGACGGTGATTTTAGAAGCGGTTGCATCCCAAGATCTTTAGATATGGCACGCATTTTTTGGGTGTCCGGTTTTAACAACGGCGTGAACGTCTTGCATCAAGGGTGGCTTTTTAACAATTTGTTTAATGGAGTTACGCCGCCATGCAATTATACTATAGGCACGGTACCGCACAATATAGGGTATTACTTAGCGGATGAAGTCTATCCAAATTGGCAAACACTTGTTCAAACCATAAGAAATCCGTCCAACGATGTTGAAAGACATTTTTCAAAGATGCAAGAAGCATGCCGGAAAGACGTAGAGCGTGCCTTTGGGGTATTACAAGCTAGGTTTCAAATATTGGCACACGGTGTGTGATATTGGAAACTTAGTGATCTAGGAAATGTTGTGTACGCATGTATAATCTTGCACAATATGATCGTCGAAGATGAATGTCATACTTACATTCGACAAATAGATATTGATCCCAAGTTTGGAAAATTCATGGATACTTGGAAGGAGGACTTAAATCCAAGACACGCGATCAAGACTATGGCAGACAACATCCAGAAGGTTCGTGAAATTAGAAATGAAGGAGCTCATTTCTAATTACGAGATGAACTTGTCGTGCATTTGAGGAATCGAAAAGGGGTGGAGTAATTGTAGTCTTTATCATTGTTTGTTTATTTTCTAAAGTAATGTATTTTGTTTCCAAGTTTAATGTTGAAGTTGCATGTAATGTATTTTGTTTCCAAGTCTTCATCATTGTAACACTTTGATGAAACATAGTTGACTGCTTCTGCTTTTTAATATAGCCGTTTCTATTTCTATTTCTATTTTTATTCGAACATAATTGTTTTTTGTTCGAATACATTTTTGCCTGAGGTGCTTTATTCGAATAGATTAACATCTAGTCGAATACATTATTTTTATTCGAACAAAAACTTATAATGTTCGAACAGAGGTATCGAATAAACCTTTCTCTTTAGGCGTTTAAGGGTATATTTGTTAATATGGTCACTCAGTAACTTGGACAACAAGTTTCTTAAGAAAAAATCTTTAAAAAAAACAAGATTAAACAAAATTAATACTCAAGATATTTTAAACAAAACATAGTTTAAATAAAACTTAGTTTAACCAAAACATAAATAAAAATTCTAAATAAAACATAGCCTAACTGGGACGACCTATCTTCGTTTGGCGAGAGCGTCTGCCATGTGCGAGACTCTCGTCATAGGTACATTGTACAACCGGCTATGTCTGGTAGGAAATGGACATCTCAGCAAGTCTCTCGAAAGCCTCTCAGATGATTTCATCCCACCGCCTCAGCTATTCTTCTAACTCGGTCGTGCAATCAACGTATTGCCTCGAGTCTTCATATGCTATATATCGTAATCCTTGGTTTTGATGCCACAACTCATCCGTACAATATCTAGGTGGACACGGGTATGGCACCTACATCACCGGGATCGGTATCCGTCTACGTTGATCGTTCAGTCCCGCCACATCCATGAGCCATCCCATATCACGTGAATCGTCAGTCGCCTGAACACCATAGTCTTGTACCTATAAAGATGTACCTAAACTCGACGTAGGTGGCAAGTATACATCGGGCTTTACTAGATCACGCCCGACCGACCAAATATTTCCCATCCTCTTTACTAAACTGTAACCGATCTTGGGATTTGGATAAACGGTACGCCAATATATCATATAATCTACGTCAGGAACAAGATAATCGTGACCATCGTAGAAGTCCACATCCTTCAGACTCTGATATAACTCTCGATCGTACCTTGAGAATTCCATAATCTCCTGAGGGGGGGTCATAAGGCACACTATCACGCCCGGTCATCTGACGCATTCACCGGTCTCCAAAATACCAAAGCGTACAGTGGTCGTATGGGGATGACACCAATGAAACCCTCTGGGTGCTCAACACTGAAACAACTCTTACCTCTGGATGGATCAATTACCTAGACATGTGTCATGGTTGCCAATATATGTTGGTTTTATCCTTCTATTCTATCATATCTCAGATCACAGCAAAATAGTGATGGATTTCTGGCCCCATACTTGCCCTTTCATCTCTCCACCCAGAAATACGAGGATAAATATGGTTAAAGTTATGTACCTTAACTAGATACATTCCAACCCGATAGTACTCGAAGAACCAGAACTCCAACACCGCATAGAATCTGGTAATCGATTTCTTCACCTTTCCGTCCCTCAGAACTGAGACTTCATCAAGCCCCCGATACAAAGCCGCCATAATCGGCGTACCCCAGTCAAAACTTGACGCACCAAGAATATCGTAGTCAGTCAAGGCTGCAAGATAACCCGCCCAAAGGGATGTGGCACCATTTAAGAAGAAGAGATTACCTATCATATAGGCAATAAATGCCCGTGCATACACGATATCCATTTCTGAGTCGTAATTGTGGAGACGTGGATTCAAAGGCTCTTTCCACTTTTTTAAATAGGTGAGAGTAATGTTACCGTACCTCATGTCAGAGCTTGTGATTCCCGAAAACATCTTTGCTGCTTCCTCTAACTTGGAGTACCTCTCGTCGTACGGGAGTTCGCGACCCCTCCCAAAAGATATGCCCGTTAACATGACGAAGTCTAATGGTGTGAAACCCAGTTCCCCGTATGGGAAGTGAAAGTTATGGGTGGAAGGCCACCACCGGTCCACGAGAGCATGAATGAGACGGTTATCCGAGTTTCCCGCATTAATCGAGCAAAACTCCACAAAATCCATATCGTCGACCAACTTCTTCAACGTCAAGTACACGACAATCCATCGGTACCACTTTAGTACCTTATCCAATGATCCCCTACACTGTAATTCATCTCAGTTCTGACAAAAAAAACATATTAACACGTTAGAAGTTCATTCGGGAATTTTATCAAGCACATTGCAATATACGTTAATAACACATAAAACTTACCGGTATTTCCTCCGATCCAGCAGAAATATGGACCCAGCCGTCCGGGGGATATCTACTCGTTTTAACTCATCGTATGATGGGGTGGGATCGATGTCATTCATCAATTGATCCGGCCAAACATTTGTTACATCGGCGTTCCCCCTTCGTTTTACTTCCACGTTAGAGTTACGTGTAGTTTTGGAAGCATTTTTCCTCGGTCGCGAACTAGACTATCCTGACATTTTTAAGTGATTAACATAGGAAATGGGTTGGGTTAGAAAACTTGTGGAGTAAGGTTGGGTATGCCAAGCTTAATACCTTGGATATACTTAATGCCTAGGATATGCACTTCTTAATGCACTTGTAATGCCTAGGGTATGCACTTGAGGAGTAAGTTGATGTTCAAATACACTTGAAAGGAAGTATAAAAAATTAAGCTTAAAAGATGCAGGGTGAAGTCGCGCAATTCTGAACTGCACGACATAAAAAAAATTCAAATGATCCACGTGTCATATTCTTATTGGCCAAGCTTGCCGTGCAGTTTAGAATTGCGCTGAAGAGTAAAAGGCTGAGATTGAAATACGTGGACTCATCTTAGGCGTTCATTTTTGCACGCGGTTCAGAAGTGCGTTTGGAAAATTCACCTTGGGATGGATTCACAACTGCTGTGGGGTGGATTGGATTCACCCTGCTTTTGGGCGAATCCATCCACCCAAATGTTGTGGATGCTCTCAAAACTGCTAAAGCCTATCCTCGAGCTGAGCTAATGTTAGTATTTTCATGCATTGAAGTTGATATAAAATTTTTACCAGAAGTGAGTTGGAGTAAATAAGTAAAAAACAGAGCTTAACGATCACTGATGTGGTAAATACAAAAGAAAAGGAACTTTTTGTGTAGCCCAGTTGAGACTTACAGGGATCCTATCTAGTTTTTTGGCTAGTCAAATCACCTACAGGTAGTATTTTGGGGATTCTTTGAGTTAGAGCTCCACAACAGCTAGGTACACCTGACGTGGCAGGCAAATTTGAAATCTACCCTCTTTTCCACGCAAAACATCTCCTAGCAACTAGGTGAATTGCTTACGTGGCATACACAAAATTCACCCTAAGGGTGGATTTTCCACCTTGTAAGTGGATTTGGGGTAAATTTACGCCGCGCGGTTCAGAAGGGCACGTATACACATAACATTTAAGATTATAACACGTGACTCCCATCCAGTGGCTCTCATTGTGCGCAGTTCTAAACTGCGCATAGACTTAAGGGACAAGATTAAAACACCATGGACGGCTGAGATTACAAGAATTTCAAACGGCTAGCTTTGCTGCGCGGTTCAAAAGTGCGCGGCCAAAAGCCTGCATGAAAAATATTATTGGTTCCCCATTATTTTACCTTGGTTTTTCCCTATCAAACTTCTTCAACAAGATGCTCAACGGTTATAACGGCTAGTTTTTTCCTCTATTTATAAACCTCATTCATCATCTACTTCTTCTACAATCAACTCATTCATCTTATATCCCAGAACTCAACTTTCTTTTTCTTATCCATTGTGTTGAATCATGTCTGACAAAATCATTGCTGACCTATCAGGCCTAACACATCACTCTCATCTAGGAGTTATCGTCTTCATCACGTCCAGTAACGAAGAGCTATTCCGACCATAAAATTGAGTTGTTGTACAAGTATAGTAAGATTATGATTGAAATGGGAGAAGCATCACCTCTTGCCTCACTTTTTTTTTC